>JAJONR010009927.1:0-34808 GCA_029582245.1 Solanum etuberosum
TTTACTCTTTACTCTTTACTCAACTTGAACTTTAAGTCTTAAAACAAAGTTAAAATATTTGGAAAAGACTTTTGGAAAACTCTAAGAACTTCTCTTGACTTGACTCTTACTTCTCTTGACTTTGATCTTAACTTTCCTTGAATTGAATTATGGATTCAAGGTTCATGATCTCATGTTTATGGATGATTTCATGATGTTTAGACGTACCTTAGAGTATAGAAATCGACTATAAAACATAGGTACATTGCTAAGGAACTAGTACGGAAAGAAGTGGGAAAGAATGGGAAGAACTGGCGTCCCTGGCGCTCTGAGCGACGTGGGGCACCAGCCCTTGAACTTCTGGGACTGGGTTGGGGAGCGCTGGCTGGCGCGGCACCCCAGAGTCCATACTTCAGGGCCTCTATTGAGGCGCACTGGCTGGGGCGGCACCCCAGGCCCCTGCCCAGGTGACCTCCAACTTTTCTTGCTCATTTTTCAACTCTAAACCCTCTAGTTCAACTTGGTTCTTTCCACAAACACTTAGATTCGAAAACATGAACAAAATATGTAAGAATCTACTCCGAACAACACCTAAATTACATGAATCAAACTCAAGAACTTCTCAACTACTCGTCAATCAAGATTCAAACGAAACTTTCAACAATATTCATCAAGAACTCAATTTCTCTAATCTCAAGAACGACAATACGCTGAAATAAATAATTATTGCCCCATGGGTGAACTAACCCAACGCTATGTGATCTCACATACCTCGTAGGGATAACCCCTTGACGAAATCCACAAGCGATTCTTGAAGATCTTGACGATTCTTGCTCCTTCTCCTCTTTTCTCCTCTTCTTCTCTCTTCTCTCAAAACCCTAACTTGTTTTGGTAAAAACGTAAACTGATCTAATTCTGATTAGACCCTAACTTAATTATCAAAAAATAAATAAAATAATTGGGTAAGGAAAAGACTAAAAAGCCCTTCCAAAATCCGATTTAGACTTTCCTTATTTGAACAACCCAACTTCAAATGGGCATATCTCACTCATACGAACTCGGAATCGTGCAAACTCGGCGGCGTTGGAAAGATAATTCTCTTTCCTACGGTATCTGGAAGCACACCTAACTAATCCTTAGCTAGGAGTTATGGTCGTTTGAAGTTGACCAAAAACTCAAACTTAACTTAATTTAACCAATTTTCCAGATTTTTCATTCTTTCCAAAAACAACTCTTTCTAATTTTAGCTCTTACTAGTTCTTTCAAATAGCGAGATGTTACAATGGTGGTACGAGTGCGAAGAGTGGGAAATATATGATGCAAGAGGAGTAGTAGGTTATATCCCCTCCAAAACTACTAGTAAACCTGGCATTTGTGCCTCACCGTGCCATGGTAGTTCCACCACTAGCCGTAAAACATGTTATGACTCAAACGAGTGCTTTAAAAAATAATATTACGAATAGAGATCTTATTGATGAACTTGTAACTAACAAAATTGGTAAGTTGAACACTTTACAACTCTCTTACTCATATTAGCACTAGTAAGAAATTACAATTTGTTGGAAGTTGTTATTTTTCTCCACATATTCTACAAGATGTGAATTCTTTGCGAGGAGGATGAATTGTTGGATAGTTATTTTTCTAATGCCGCTAGGGAGGACAACATTTCTCCTAAACTACAAAGAATTGAAAAATGGAAAAATAAATACAAACAGACGGTTAGTTGGGACGATAAAGTGTTATGGGGTAAAATTTTCCATCTCCCGTCATTACCTTACTCCCGGTGAATCCCGTCTAGGTTCAATGAGTTAGTTTCAGTCCAAGTTGGGGAAAAGAACAGAGTGTGGGTGAGTTATTTTTTAATGGGTCCAATTTTTCTGTGAACTATTTTTACAAAATCACTATTAAAAATAATGATATAAATGAACATATTTTCTACCAGCGATGACATAAATGTGTCAAACTCTCAACGAATGACATAGATGATTCATTTCTGATAGTTTGATGACATAGAATTACCAGCTTATATACGTGATACGATTCAAATATAATAAATTATTAATGTAATTTGATTTATTATAACTGATTATTTATTGTTTATTATAAATTTATTAAATAAAATTACTTGTAATTACATTTAAATAACTTGCTTGTATGCAAGATTCATCAAATCAGGTTGTAGAAGGAAAGTAACGAGAAAAAAATTAAAATATGATTAATCACAGTAATCTAATCTTAAATATATGAAACCAATATTTATTAGAAAAATAATTATAGTGTCATATACCTTCCAAATTTAATGCCAAAACATTCCTATAAATGCCTACCTTTTTTCCCTCAACATAGTAAATTTTCATCAAACACATTTCTCTATAATAATTATTATGAAGACGACCACCCACTCTGCCCCTAATCAAGGCCCCCGAAAGATTAAGAAGACTATCATTCAGTTTGAGCAACTCACCAAGTTGTTAATGCTATCATTTGCAATCGCTCTTGCATATGTTTTTCCTCATTGGATGAAGGAAATGGTTCAACTTGTAGAGAAAGGGAACATGCATCGTTTTGAATTATGGGATGTTACCGAAGAGAACAACAATAAAATGATGAAAGAGCTTATGCTATGAAGATGAAGCTCTTTGAACTCTATTGGGATATTATTTCAAACAGTTTTAAATTCAAGTTAATTAAAAGGGGTGATGTTTTGTGAAATCTTATGATGATTTTTGTGAGGAGACTGAATGATTTTTATAATTATATCTGAAAGAAAGTAATAATATTCAAATTTTATTATTTTCCTTTTTTTGATTTCTTAGAATGTCATGTTACTCTTCCATTTTATTTTATGTGTTTAAATTTAACAAGACATGAATTTTCTGAAAGTAACGAAAAAATTTCAATCGTGTAGTAAGATGCATATAATATATCTAAATATCATTAAAAAAAATTCAAGATCAACAAAATATTTTGCCTAATTTTTCCTTTATTTTCTCTTTTATAAATACAATTAAGTATTACTAAAATATCCTAACATTGCTCCTGTTATATAAGCTACGCATCAATTCCCCATAAAAATGCTCCTGTCAAGTCAATGTATTCATAATTTCTTCAACTGTTCTAATACTTGTGAATGAAAATTTGTTGGTAGAATGAGAATAATTTGGGGGAGAAGGGCACACAAAAAATGAATGTAAATATTGAAAAGTTGGAATAAGAAATGACTTTTTGGTTAGATGCGTGAAATTGAATAAACATTTAATTTGAAAAACTATAGAGCAAGAATGGATGATTTTGTGTTTATTACCGGTTCTTCCTCATGAGTTGAGACCGATCAATCAGATGGATGATAGAAAAACTTATTAGCTCAGATATTAATGAACTCTGTAAAAGAGTTACCTATCAAAACAATACCCTTACCGATCTATTAACAACAGGTAGTACAAAAAGTCGTGGATATACTTCTTGATAATGATACCCGGGGACACCCAATGAGAGATGGTCATTATAAAGATTACAAGTCATTTTCTGATGTAATTGAAATGCTAAACTTTATGAAATACATAAGCTCTAATTTCTACAAGATATTTGACATTGATATGGTCTTATAGTCCATTGTTCTACACTAGCTTTAGGAGGTATCAGGAAGGATTTGTAATGAAAAATTATTTCATACAGAAGAAATGATTTTCTATGTTGCCTAAGCAACCTCACATCCTCAGTAGTATTTTCAATCCCACTAATTAGATTGATATATTTGACAAATTCAAATTTGGTTTAATTTATTATAACCGATTAATTTCATTTATTGTAAGTTATATCGAATCACATGTAATTACATTTTAAGTGATTTGCATGTATTATAGATACACCAAATATAGTACATTCATCATTAGTTAAATTATTTAATACACCAACCCTAAAACATATTGAAGTTATCCATTGGATTCACACACTTTACTTTACAACAAATAAAAAAAAAATTGATAGAAATAAGTCATTATTTAAATTAATTCATCAAAATAATATCTATGATGAGTTACCATTATATTGCAACCATTGAAAGCATTAAAAATACGATGAGAGTAAGTGTGCTTGTTACTAGGGAACTAAAAAGAAATTGTGACAAAGTGAGATAACAAGATGGTGTACAATCGATAATCAATGAATAGGAAGTTGAGATTTTTCATAATATTAATGAGACTAATAAGGTTTTGGATGATGAACATGAAGAAGATGTGAAACAAACAAAATAGATGAAAGTCACTTTGGATGTGAATTCCGGAAACGTAGTGGATGATGTTGGGGTTTCCATCAAGCCATGGAGTTTAGAAAATGTAATGATAAATCTGATGATGTGAATTGGTTCATGGTAACACACAAGAAATACAAGGACACTGTAGTTAGCATTTTGGTTCAGGTAAATAAGATGAACGTTGTCACGAAGCAAGGTGTCCGATCAAATTCCTCAAAGGATAATATTTGTTCTAACTCTTCTGATTCCCTTTCGGTTAGAGAGGAACATCAACCTAGTTTGGACAGTTATAAGTTTTAAGTTGCACATTTGGAATTGGCAACCATGCTAATGGAACAACATGGTGCTTGTTTTGTTTGTCCTATCTCCATTTTGAAGCCCTTAATAGATACTTTGAACACTTCGACGTTTGAGGTGTCAACACAAACTCCATATGGAGTTCTTTTGTGAGAAATAAAATGGCTCTGGACAACAACTAATATCTCTAGAGAATCACCGAAATTTAGATACATTCTTTGCCTTAGTTCCATTGCACTCAACCAACAACTTTGACACTAAAATTGGCCAAAATGGTGGTACGAGAGCGAAGAGTGAGGAAGACATGATGCAAGAGGAGTAGTAGATTATATCCCCTCCAAAACCTCCAATAGCCCTGACATTTGTGCCTACCTGTGCCATGGTAGTTCCACCACTAGGTGCAAAACATGTTATGACTCAAACGAGTGCTTCAAATAATAATATTACGAATAGATATCTTCTTGATGGACTTTTAACTAAAAAAGTTTGTTAGTTGAACACTTTCCAATTCTCTTACTCATATTAGCACTAGTAAGAAATTACAAGTTGTTGAAAGTTGTTATATTTCTCCACATATACTACAAGATGTGATTTCTTTGTGAGGAGGATGAATTGTTGGATAGTTGTTTTTCTAATGCCGCTAGGGAGGATGGCATCTCTCCTAAACTACAAAGAAGTGAAAATGAAAAAATAAATACAAAAAACACGATAGACATCATAGTTGGGATGATAAACTGTTATAGGGTAAAAAATTTCCTCTCCCGCAGTTACCTTATACCCGTGAACTCCGTCCAGATTCTATGAGTTAGTTTCAGTCCAAGTTGGGAAAAAGAATAGAGTGTGAGAAAGTAAATTTTTAAATGGGTCCCATTTTTTTGGGGACCTCTAACAAGAGGCCATGTGGCAAAACTGTTTTTACAAAATCACTAATAAAACTAATGATATAAATGAACATGATTTATAACAAAGATAACATAAATGTGTCAAACTCTTAACGAAATAGATGAGTCATTTCTAATAGTTTGATAGCATATTTGAAGATTTTCCCTATATTAATAAAAAGTACACTAAGAGAAGAATTTTTTTAATAGAATTACAAACTTGTATACGTGATACGTTTCAAATATAATTAATAATTAAAGTAATTTGATTTATTATAACTGATTATTTATTGTTTATTATAAATTTATTAGATAAAATTACTTGTAATTACATTTAAATAACTTGCTTGTATGCAAGATTCATCAAATCAAGTTGTTGAAGGAAAGTGACTAGAAAAAAATTAAAATATGATTAATTACAGTAATCTAATCTTAAATATATGAAATCAATCTTTTTTAGAAAAATAATTATAGTGTCATTTACATTCCAAATTTAATGCCAAAAAATTCCTATAAATTCCTACATTTTTCCCTCAACATTGTAAATTTTCATCAAACACATTTCTCTATAATTACTATTATGAATACGACCTCCCACTCTGTCCCTGTTCAAGGTCCCCGAAAGATTAGGAAGACTATCACCCAGTTTGAGCAACTGACCAAGTTGTTAGTGCTTCCATTTGCATTCGCTCTTGCACATGTTTTTCCACATTGGATGAAGGAAATGGTCCAACTTGTAGAGAAAGGGAACATGCATCGTTTTGAATTATTCGATGTTACTGAAGAGAACAACCCTAAAAATGATGAAGGCGCTTATATTGTGAAGATGAAGCCATGTAAGGACTATGCAATAGTTTGTGCAGATTTGTTCAAAAATCGTGGATTGAGCTATGGTGATGAGATTGAAATTTGTTGGGATACAAATTCGCACAGTTTTAAATTTAAGTTAATTAATTAGGATCTTATTTTGTTAAATCTTATGATGATTATCGAATGATTTTTATAGTTATATCCGAAATAAAATAAGAATATTTAAATTTTATTGTTTTTATTTTCCTAATTCTTTGAATGTCATGTTACTCTATCATTTATTTTATGTGTTTTAAATTAAAAAGATATGAATTTTAAAAAATAATGAAAATTTTGAATAGTATAGTAAGATGCGTATAATATATCAAAATATCATTAAAATTTTTTAAAGATCAACAAAATATTTTGCCCAACTGTTCCTATATGCCCTCTTTTATAAATGCAATTAAGTATTACTAAAATATTATATAAATTACATATCAATTCCCCATAAAAATGTTCATGTCAAGTCAATGTAATCACAATTTCTTCAATTGTTGCTTGTGAATGGAAATTCGTTGGTAGAATGGAAATAATTGGGGAAAGAAGGGCACATAGAAAATGAATGGGAATATCGAAAAGTCTGAATAAGAAATGACTTTTTGGTTAAATGCGTAAAATTGGGTAAGCATTTTATTCGAACAAATATAGAGCCAAAATGCATGATTTTGTGTTTATCACCGGTTCTTCCTCATGAGTTGAGATCGATCATTCAGATGGATGGAGGGATAAATTAATGAGATCAGATATTGATGAACTATATACAAGAGTTATCTATCACAACAATATCCTTATAGATCTATTAACAACAAGTAGATCTATGTCAGGTTCAATGAGTTAGTTTCAGTTCAAATTGGATAAATTAATAGAGTGTCGGTGAGTTATTTTTTTATTGGGTTAAATTTTTTGTGGACCTCTAACAAGAGGCCATGTGGTAAAATTGTTTTTACAAAATTAATATTAAAAATAATGATATAAATAAACATGTTTTATAACAGCGATGACATAAATGTGCCCTACTCTAAAGGGATGGCATAGGTGAGTCATTCCAATAATTTGATGGCATATTTGAAAATTTTCTCGATTATTATTAAAAAGTACACTACGAGAAGATTTTTTTTGATAGAATTACCAACTTGTATACGTGATACGCTTCAAATATAATTGATAATAAATGTAATTTGATTTATTATAACTGATTATTTATTGTTTATTATAAATTTATTAAATAAAATTATTTGTAATTATATTTAAATAACTTGCTTGTATGCAAGATTCATCAACTCAAGTTGTAGAAGGAAAGTGACTAGAAAAAATGTAAAATATGATTAATCACAGTAATCTAATCTTAAATATATGAAACCAATCTTTATTAGAAAAATAATTGTAGTGTCATTTACATTCCAAATTTAATGCCAAAAAATTCCTATAAATTCCTACATTTTTTTCCTCAACATTGTAAATTTTCATCAAACACATTTCTCTATAATTACTATTATGAATACGACCACCCACTCTGTCCCTGTTCAAGGTCCCCGAAAGATTAGGAAGACTATCACCCAGTTTGAGCAACTAACCAAGTTGTTGGTGCTTCCATTTGCATTCGCTCTTGCACATGTTTTTTCACATTGGATGAAGGAAATGGTCCAACTTGTAGAGAAAGGGAACATGCATCGTTTTGAATTATTCGATGTTACTGAAGAGAACAATCCTAAAAATGATGAAGGCGCTTACGTTGTGAACATGAAGCCATGTAAGGACTATGTAATAGTTTGTGCGGATTTGTTCGAAAATCATGGATTGAATTGCGGTGATGAAATTGAAATCTGTTGGATACTAATTCGCACAGTTTTAAATTTAAGTTAATTAATTAGGACCTTATTTTGTTAAATCTGATGATGATTATCGAATGATTTTTATAGTTATATCCGAAATAAAATAAGAATATTTAAATTTTATTGTTTTTATTTTCCTAATTCCTTGAATGTCATGTTATTCTATCATTTATTTTATGTGTTTTAAATTAAAAAGATATGAAGTTTAAAAAAGCAATGAAAATTTTGAATAGTTTAGTCAGATGCGTATAATATATCAAAATATCATTAATTTTTTTTCAAGATCAACAAAATCTTTTGCCCAACTGTTCTTATATGCCCTCTTTTATAAATGCAATTAAGTATTACTAAAATATTATATAAATTACATATCAATTCCCCATAAAAATATCCATGACAAGTCAATGTATTCACAATTTCTTCAACTGTTACTTGTGAATGAAAATTCGTTGGTAGAATGGGAATAATTGGGGGAAGAAGGGCACATAGAAAACGAATGGAAATATCGAAAAGTCTAAATAAGAAATGACTTTTTGGTTAGATGCGTGAAATTGGGTAAGGATTTTATTCGAACAAATATAGAGCCAGAATGCCTGATTTTGTGTTTATCACCGGTTCTTCCTCATGAGTTGAGATCGATCATTTTGATGGATGGGGGGATAAATTAATGAGCTCAGATATTGTGAATTACATACAAGAGTTATCTATCACAACAATACCCTTATAGATCTATTAACAACAAGTAGATCTATGCCAGGTTTAATGAGTTAGTTTCAGTCTAAGTTGGATAAAATAATAAAGTGTCGGTGAGTTATTTTTTTATTGGGTTCAATTTTTTGTGGACCTCTAACAAGAGGCCATGTAGAAAAATTGTTTTTACAAAATCACTATTAAAAATAATGATACAAATGAACATGTTTTATAACAGCGATGACATAAATGTGTCATACTCTAAACGGATGACATAGGTGAGTCATTCCAATAGTTTGATGGCATATTTAAAAAATTTCTCGATTATTAATAAAAAGTACACTAAGAGAAGAATTTTTTTAATAGAATTACCAACTTGTATACGTGATACGCTTCAAATATAATTAATAATTAATGTAATTTGATTTATTATAACTGATTATCTATTGTTTATTATAAATTTATTAAATAAAATTACTTGTAATTACATTTAAATAACTTGCTTGTATGCAAGATTCATCAAATCAAGTTGTAGAAGGAAAGAGACTAGAAAAAAATTAAAATTTGATTAATCACAGTAATCTAATCTTAAATATATGAAACCAGTCTTTATTAGAAAAATAATTATAGTGTCATTTACATTTCAAATTTAATGCTAAAAAATTTCTATAAATTCCTGTATTTTGTCCCTCAACATTGTAAATTTTCATCAAACGCATTTCTCTATAATTACTATTATGAATACAACCACCCATCTTCCCCTGTTCAAAGTCCCCGAAAGATTAGGAAGACTATCACCCAGTTTGAGCAACTGACCAAGTTGTTGGTATTTCCATTTGCATTCGCTCTTGCACATGTTTTTCCACATTGGATGAAGGAAATGATCCAACTTGTAGAAAAAGGGAACATGCATCGTTTTGAATTATTGGATATGACTGAAGAGAACAACCTTAAAAATGATGAAGGCGCTTACGTTGTGAACATGAAGCCATGTAAGGACTATGCAATAGTTTGTGCGGATTTATTTGAAAATCGTAAATTGAGTTGTGGTGATGAGATTGAAATCTATTGGGATACTAATTCGCACAGTTTTAAATTTAAGTTAATTAATTAGGATCTTATTTTGTAAAATCTTATAATGATTATCGAATGATTTTTATAATTATATCCGAAATAAAGTAAGAATATTTAAATTTTATTATTTTTCTTTTCCTAATTCTTTGAATGTCATGTTACTCTATAATTTATTTTATGTGTTTTAAATTAAAAAATTATGAAGTTTAAGAAAGTAATTAAAATTTTGAATAGTGTAGTCAGATGCGTATAATATATCAAAATATCATTAATTTTTTTTCAAGATCAACAAAATCTTTTGCCCAACTGTTCCTATATGCCCTCTTTTATAAATGCAATTAAGTATTACTAAAATATCCTAACATTGCTCCTGTTGTATAAATTACATATCAATTCCCCATAAAAATGTTCATGTCAAGTCAATGTATTCACAATTTCTTCAACTGTTACTTGTGAATGAAAATTCATTTGTAGAATGTGAATAATTGGGGGAAGAAGGGAACATAGAAAATGAATGGGAATATCGAAAAGTCTGAATAAGAAATGACTTTTTGGTTAGATGCGTGAAATTGGGTAAGTATTTTATTCAAACAAATATAGAGCCACAATGCATGTTTTTTATGTTTATCACCGGTTCTTCCTCATGAGTTGAGATCGATCATTAAGATGGATGGGGGGATAAATTAATGAGCTCAGATATTGATGAACTATATACAAGAGTTATCTATCACAACAATACCCTTATAGATCTATTAACAACAATTAGATCTATGCCAGGTTCAATGCGTTAGTTTCAGACCAAGTTGGATAAAATTATAGAGTGTTGGTGAGTTATTTTTTTATTGGGTTCAATTTTTTTGTGGACCTCTAACAAGAGGCCATGTGGCAAAATTGTTTTTACAAAATCACTATTAAAAATAATGATATAAATGAACATGTTTTATAACAGTGATGACATAAATGTGCCATACTCTAAACGGATGACATAGGTGAGTAATTTCAATAGTTTGATGGCATATTTAAAAAAATATTCGATTATTAATAAAAAATACACTAAGAGAAGAATTTTTTTTAATAGAATTACCAACTTGTATACGTGATACGCTTCAAAGATAATTAATAATTAATGTAATTTGATTTATTATAACTGATTATTTATTGTTTATTATAAATTTATTAAATAAAATTACTTGTAATTACATTTAAATAACTTGCTTGTATGCAAGATTCATCAAATCAAGTTATGGAAGGAAAGTGACCAGAAAAAAATTAAAATATGATTAATCACAGTATTCTAATCTTAAATATATGAAACCAATCTTTATTAGAAAAATAATTATAGTGTCATTTACCTTCCAAATTTAATGCCAAAAAATTCCTATAAATTCCTACATTTTTTCCCTCAACATTGTAAATTTTCATCAAACACATTTCTCTATAATTACTATTATGAATACGACCACCCACTCTGCCCCTGTTCAAGGTCCCCGAAAGATTAGGAAGACTATCACCCAGTTTGAGCAATTGACCAAGTTGTTGGTGCTTCCATTTGCATTCGCTCTTGCACATGTTTTTCCACATTGGATGAAGGAAATGGTCCAACTTGTAGAGAAAGGGAACATGCATCGTTTTGAATTATTGGATGTTATTGAAGAGAACAACCCTAAAAATGATGAAGGCTCTTATGTTGTGAAGATGAAGCCATGTAAGGACTATGCAATAGTTTGTGTGGATTTGTTCGAAAATCGTGGATTGAGCTGTGGTGATGAGATTGAACTCTGTTGGGATACTAATTCGAACTGTTTTAAATTTAAGTTAATTAATTAGGATCTTATTTTGTTAAATATTATGATGATTATTGAATGATTTTTATAGTTATATCCGAAATAAAGTAAGAATATTTAAATTTTATTGTTTTTCTTTTCCTAATTCTTTGAATGTCATTTTACTCTATCATTTATTTTATGTGTTTTAATTTAACAAGATATGAAGTTCAAGAAAGTAATGAAAACTTTTGAATAGTGTAGTCAGATGTGTATAATATATCAAAATATTATTAAAAAAATTTCAAGATCAACAAAATCTCCTGCCCAACTGTTCCTATATGCCCTCTTTTATAAATGCAATTAAGTATTACTAAAATATTCTAACATTGCTCCTGTTATCAATTCCCCATACAATGTTCATGTCAAGTCAATGTATTCACAATTTCTTCAACCGTTACTTGTGAATGGAAATTCATGGGTAATGTTATGTCGTAATTTTACTATCTTTAGAAAAATTACTTTTTTGAAATGTTCTAAGTATAAAACAATTTGAGAAAAATACTTAGAAAAGAGTCGCCACTTAATTTTTTAAAGAAATTAAGAAAACTTAATTTAAAAAGACTCTAACAGATCAAATTTTTATAAATTTAGAGAAAATGGGTAAGAGGTTCTCATTTACGCCTCAAGAAGATTTTTAAAGCATTTGAAGCGCCCACTAACACGCGGTTATCCTACGACTTGACTAAATATGTTTTTTTGACTATTTTTTAGAAAAATGATTTAATATATAAAAAAATCATGATATTTTACGATATTCGATTAACTTGAGAAAATAGTTAAAAGAACAATTTTATTTTTTAAGAAAATGGAACATTAATTGAAACATTTGAATTGAATTGCAAGTGATTAGAATTTTAACAAAAGTGGATTAATTAGAATTTATTTGAATCATTTTAGAAAAAGAAATTTGAACCAATTTGGTCAATTAAAGCATGAAAACTATTTTATATTAATTGAAGAACAAGTAAAAAGTTTTGACAACAAAACATTTGAATAAGTATATAAAGAATAAAGAGTTGACGAAATAAAATTTATTAAAGTAAACCAACACAAGAAAATAGTTCATCTTTTGGGAAATTCAAATAGGTTAATTAACAATTTTAAAGTAAAAATTAATAGAAAACAGACAATAAATAATCACAATTAAATGCTTTAAGAGTAAGGAGAAATTGAATTTGATCCCTTTGGGCCTAAATTTGTTGTTTGTCCAAAAGTGTTTTTTTGGGGCTCCTTAACCTGTGTTTGAGCTTTCAACCTGTATTTCAACACTTTGACTTGTATATCACTATATACAAAACGTATACAACCAATTTTTGACTTTTGGAGGCTTGTATTAGCTTCCCTTTAGGCTGGCTCGATACTTGAAAAATGCAGGGAGATGATGAAAAAAGTCCAATTTGAACTCCGCGAAGCATCACATGTAAAGAAAGTAAGAGGAAAGAATTAACATGAATAATTCAAGGTTGAGGCATGGATTCATCAAACTTTAATATAAACACATAACACATATGAAGACGTAAATTAGTCGAATCACTACTAGAGAACAAGACATTTTTTTATGAACAAATGGAACCCAATAGAGTAATAATAAATCGATCTAATTCCTTAAATGAGACAAATCAGTAGTTATTTAAATTTAGGACAAATTAAAGATAGCATCACAACATTAACACGAAAGCCGAGCCTAATCAATTACAAGTCCACATTAATACATTTAGCGAAGGACACAACGTCGAACTCTGATTAACAACACAGATTCAAGAGAGTAAACTAAGAGTACTGAAGAATCATTTTGAAACCAATCACAAATTATATGTCATGGAAAGCTAATGAATGAACATGAAGTTGAGATTTTTCATAATATTAATGGGACTAATAAGGTTTTGGATGATGAACATGAAGAAGATGGGAAACGAGCAAAAGAGATGAAAGTCATGTTGGATGTGAATTCGGGAAAAGTAGTAGATGACGTTTGGGTTTCCATGAAAGCCATGGAGTTTAGCAAAGGTAAAGATAAAGTTGATGATGAGGTTGGTCCATGGTAACGCACAAGAAAGACATAGACACTGTAGCTAACACTTTGGTTCATGCAAATAAGTTGAAAGTTGTCACGAAGCAAGGTGTCTGATCAAATTCGTCTGAGGATAATATTTGTTCAAACTCTTTTGGTGCCCTTTCGATTAGAGAGGAACATCAACCTAGTTTGGGAAGTTATAGCTTTATATTGCACATTTGGAATTGAAAAACATGCTAATGGAATAACATGTTGTTTGTTTTGTTTGTCCTATCCCCATTTTAAAGCCCTTAATGGATACTTTGAACACTTCGATGTATAAGGTGTCAACACAAACTATATATGGATTTCTTTTAATTTGTAAGAAACAAGATGGCTCTGGACAACTACTAATTTCTTTGAGGAATGACCGAAATTTAGATACATGTTTGGCCTTTTACTCTAGTGCACTCAACCAACAACATTGACGCTATGAATGGACAAAATGATGGTACAAGTGCAAAGAGTGGGAGTCATGATGCAAGATGAGGAGTAGGTTACATATCCCCCCCCCCCTCCCTCCCAATTCCAGTAGTCCCGACATTTGTTGCTAACCATGCCATATAGTTCTTCCACTAGTCGCATGACAGGATATGACTCAAATGAGTGCTCCAAATAGTAATATTATGAATAAAGATCTTCTTAATGAACTTGCAACTAACAACGTTGGAAAGTTTAACTCTCTTACCCATATTAGCACTAGTAAGAAAAGTTATCGAATGTAGATGTGGATTTTTCTGAAGAATGTGAAGAGGATGAATTGTTAGATAATTGTTTTTCTAATGCCTGTAAGAATGAAGACATCTCTCCTATACTACAAAGAAGTGAAAAATAATAAAAATAAATACAAAAGTAATGGTAGACATCATAATTGGAATGATAGCGTGTCTGAGGAACTTGTCCTAAGATAACTACCAATGATAGTGGACAAAGTAGAAGGTGACAAAGTTTAACACATCTAAGAAGAATTATTGTATTTTCAAGAGCTCTTAAAAAGGTTGGAGGAATGAGAAAAGGAGAAGAATCAAATTTATACAAGGCTACATATTTTAGGTTTGTCAGAATTACAACAACAAAAAAGGCTCCCCTCTACTTTCTTTCTTGTTTAATTTTATCATTTTATTAGTACTCTCATTTAATTTGTCATAGCATGTGTAATCGATATTCTGATGATCATAGAGTACTTGGTTTCTCCTCGCTCTTGCTTCTTACATGATTGCTTATAGTAATATAGGTGTTTGACCTCATTAGGTTTTGTAAGGTAAGGCCAAACTTCCTTACACGTACTTATTCTTTTAGGTTCTTAAATTATTCGTAATATTAATTTGGCTCAAAATATGTCATCGAACTCCATTACGTGTACTTATTTTTTTATAAGTTTTATTTGGTAATGTGGGAAGATTTTCACTCTCGCACCACAATTACGTTAAGCCCAGATTACTGATGAATTTACTCCATTTTCAATGGGTTAGATTCAATCTAAATTGATAAAACGGGTAGAATGTGAGTGAGTTATTTTTTTAAAAAGGGTCAGATTTTTAGTGGGTTCGAGTTGGTGATGTGGATTTCTAACAAGAGTCCATGTGAAAAAACTAGTTTTACAAAATCATCATTAAAAATAATTTCATAAATGAGCATGTTTTGAGTAAAAAAGCATGCCATAAATGAGCATGTTTTGAGTAAAAAAACAGTGTATGTGATAAACGTCAAATTTAATCAATCATTAATGTAATTTGATTTGTTATAACTGATTACTTATTGTTTGTTATAAATTTATTAAATAGAATTATTTTTAATTACATTTAAATAACTTGCTTGTGTGCGAGATTCATCAAATCAAGTTGTAGTAGAAAAGTGGCGAGAAAATTTTTAAATATGATTAATCACAGTAATCTGATCTTAATTATATGAAGTCAGACTTTATTAAAAAAAAAATTATAGTGTCAAATTACCTTCCAAATTTAATATCAAAATATCTGTCTATCTTCTATATCTATCTATCTATCTATCTATCTATACTACCTTAAAAGTATGAACTCTCTAACTTGGATATTAAATTACTATAATATTCCCAAATTAAAACACCTAATTTAATATATTTTATACTATATTAAATTATTTATTTATTCTTATAATATTATATCACAAGCAAACACCTTTTACATTGAATGATTGCACTTTTTTGAATAGTTGTTTCATAGTTTAAAAATATGAGGGAACTCCTCTATTTATTGTGTCTTACCAGAAAAGTCATAACCCTGCAGAGAAGTCACAATCCTTTGGAGAGGTCATATACAAAAAGCTATCTACTTTTAATATAATATAAATAAAAAATAAATGAATAAATATAATTTTAAATATAGAAAAAAGAAGAAAAATTTGCAGTTTAAAAATGTGAGGAAACACAAAATTACCACATAAGACGTATGTGTTTACTTAATCAACTCAATACAAGTTTAAGTATCTACTTGTGCAGTAGTTGTGCACATCCAAAGTTGAAGGGCATAGATGCAAAATGAGGCCAAGTTAAAAGACACGTTTATACATTGTGAGACTTTTTATTCAATTGGATCTTAACATTGCTCCTGTCAAGTCAATGTAGTCACAAATTCTTCAATATTGGTAATACCTTTGAATGGTTTTCCTCCCACTGCACTTAAAATCCTAAATTGTATGAAATATACATAAACTCTAATATCTACAAGCTAAGATATTTATATTTGATGTTGCTTGTCTAGTAGTCCATTATATTGTTCAAAACTCTGGTATTGATAGTGACATAACAATACCAAGAAACAACAAGGTTGAATATTTTGATGTTGTTGTAGTAGTATGAAATTGTATGTCAATCAAACTAATCTTTGTTTAATATTAATATCATGGAATTTCCAGTACTAAGTTGTTTGATCTACAATATATATACCATGGTTTAATTAATTTCCATCTTTATATCCCCAAACATTGTGGCAGTCATACACAGAGCAAACTGTCTTGAAAATTAGCAGCAAGACAAAGAATATTGACAAAGCAACAGGCAACAACTTCAAAGAAACATAGATGCTTTTCTTAAATCCTCTACGAGCCCTAACGATTAGCCTTTGGTCGTAGTACTCATTGACTTTCTTCATGACAATCTCCACATTAGAAATTTCACTAGACCTCACAAATGACCTATGCATGGTACTGAACAAAGTGGCAATTTCATTATCAGTCAAATCCCCTTTGATAACACCAGCTTGCCTAAGCAACCTCACATCCTCAGTAGCATTTGCAATCCCACTCATTAGATTTATGTATCTGGCAAATTCGAGCTTGGACTTCGACATGGCAGCTTCATAGATCATCAAGTTTCTAAGTATGACTTCTGATCCAGCATTCATTGTGATCACAGGAAGGTATAAAGTTGAAGAAGCTTGTTCAAATTTAATCATACGGATACCCTCGCGGATGGGGATGCATCTGACACTGGCATAACACCATAATTGGGACGCTGAAGGGATAGTAATGATATTCTTACTTTCTTCGTCTTCATTTCTTTCCATACCTTCCCTAAATAGCCCGGAAATCTTTGACCATGGCACGTTTGCTAAAATCTGGTTAATGGGCTTTACAACTTTTTGCACTTTTCTTGGACCTATAGGCTCCAGCACCTTCAACATTGTTTCGAATTTGTGAATGATGTCTTCATGTGTATCTTTATCATGTGCTTCATCTTTATCGTCATGTTTGATATCAATGATGTATGACATTTGAATAGGAACCGAAGCAAAATTTACATGATCATCGAGGATTAAACGATACATAAGATCTAGCAAATGAAGAGGCTGAGTTTCTTTGGCATTATTTCCATGATACTCATTGTTTGCAGGCAAAGGAAGTGGGGAATGCATTTCACAGAAGCGCCTAAACATGGAAATTAACCCTGCATCTTCTCTGTCCTCAGGGGAAGAGAGACGGAGAAACTTTCTGATTTGCCTCAAAACCACAAAGGGGATTTGGTTCTCAAGCATCATAAAGTCTCGGGTGAAAATGGAGTCATCAATATTATTTTCATGATCATTATGCAGGTTATTGCTATACGCTGAATGGAGGATGTTAATCAAGAAAAGACCATCTATGGCTAATATCCAAGCTAAAGTCTTCTCATCTATGTCCATGAAGCGGTTATAACAGACGCGGACAACAAGGTCGTTCTCTCTGAGTTTGTCAATCAAGAGGTGCTCGAAATTGATGATTTGAGCAGGCTCAAGAATGTCCTTGATGGCAGCAAGTTTGTACCTTTCCATTTGATATAGGTCTGGCCTTAAATGGTGATAGGGTCCCATGCCAATGAGCTGAGGAGTATAGGCTTCTGGTTTCTCATGAGTTAGTGTTTTCGGAACCTGAAGGACACAGACAGGAGGGAGAAGATTCAAGTCAATGTCAACTTCTTTTTGAAGGGCATTGCTTATGCGGTCTGTCCATCTCCTAGCGCTTGAATTTGAGGAAACAATCTGATCCAATGCCATGTTTCTTTAATTTGTTTGCAGTTACATATATTATTTGTGCATGCATATACGTATTTATAGATTAATTCTATCACATTTTGCTTATGAGTTTTGAATAGTACAATACACAATTAGGTTGCTGCTAAGAAAGTAATGGAGGCACAGGGAGTTTCTTGCTTCCTTCCTTGTTTAGATATTTTCCTATTCGACGAACAAACTTCATATCCCAGCCAGCCAAAATCAACCATTCAATTAGGCTAGAAATAGTGATCAACGCGTCAAGTTTAGGTTATGTTTGGCAACATAAATATTACTATTTAATCACGACAAGCTTAAGTTATCCCGTATGCTTTCACATGTGAGATTAAAATCAACCATTTAATAAGGCTAGGCTAGAAATAATACACATGCTTATTTTAGAGGTGACATTTGAAGAATATGTATTGATAAGTCATATATCTTTTGTTGGGCTGTCAACTTCTATGATCTTCATGAATAAGACACTCAAACAACAACCAATATATCTCCTTTGCTTTGCTCAACAACTCATCTTACTTCTCCTTGAAACAAGGAAATGGCACCAAAAAAAAAAAGAGGAAATTTCAGAAAACACGCTATTATGGGGTGCAATTACGTAAGGGATCGACAGGTTTGGCACAAGGGAAAAAGCTGGCATCCATAAAGAAAACCAAACACTACTTTTTTTCCTTCCCTCTCCCCCTCAGGACGGGGTTCTGTTTTGCGGAAAAAGGCCCAAATGAAAACTCTCTTGAGGCAGAGAAATATGGAGGTGGTGTTTTTGTTACCATGTAATGTCATTCTAGTTAGGACAAGTCTATTTTCTTCAATAGGCCTACTTAAGCTACGTAGAGTTGAGGTTGTGACCTATAAAAATGTCCTAATGTGTAGAGAAAGATATTTTATATGAAAGCAAGAGATCAGTTGAGTGACCTTTCTGTCTAATATATATTTCTATGACTTAAAATGTTGCAAAAGCTTCTTAGAAAATAGAGTAGTACTGAGGCATTCCATTCCGATCAATCTCTTGTTATTGCTATCTCGTAACGATCTAAAAAAGGCAAATTAGGGCATACTCATAGAGTCTAATATCAAGTGAAAAGTCTTTTTCCACTCGCGAGACTTTGGTTGTTATGTATAGTACTATATTATACTGTATTGTGTTGATGAATACAACATATGGATAGACTGTATTGGTATCTGTCCTTCACTATTTGAAGGACAGATCTACAAGAAAAGTAGGATACAAAATGAGACTCTTCGTCATTACGAATTTAAAGATATCATACAATATAATTTAAGTGACAATCAAAATAAATAGTACTATTATATTTAAACTAAGGACACAATACTGGAATAGGTAACAACCATTCAAACAAGCAGTTAACTTTTTCTTCAAATAAAATGCAATGCCCAAAAGCAACTTCTACTGCCAAATTGAGATTTAGGACCTGGTGTGCAGTCATTCCCAAGAACCTGGGTAAATGCGAGGATGTTTTGTGCATCGGACTGCCTCAGTAAATTCCAGGTATGAAATTTCGTCACACTTGTCTTTGTAATTTCATTCCAAGTCTGAATTTGTGGGTTGACTCTGTGTGATTTGTTGTTGACGGGTGATGGTGGTAGTGGGGTGGGGTGGGGGTGGAATTCGACTTCCTGAGGTTATTAAGGCAATCAGGGAAAATGGTTGCCTGTAAGGTGTTTGTTTAAGTGTCTGAATGAGTTCTTTAGCTTTGTGATGGGCATTTAACTGCTATGTTGATTCAAAATGGTTGCCTGTTAGTGTTTTTTTAGTGTCTGAATGAATTCTTAGCTTTGTGAAGGGCATTTAACTGCTATGCTGATTCAAAATGGTTGTCCTTAAGGTGTTTGTTTAAGTGTCTGAATGAATTCTTTAGCTTTGTGAAGGATATTTCACTGTCATGTTGATTCAACATAGTTAGATAGTTCACTCTGACTAAGGCATTGCACTTTCTGATTGAGAATGCTTAACATTGAGATGTTTCTGGTTAACTGAAACTTCATGTATACACATGGTAATGATCATCCGGGGGCATGTGCTAGTGCCCTTTATAGGACTATCATTGTCTGAAATCTGAAATTGAACCTTGATCTATAGCTAAACCTCAACATGATCACCATGTGGAACATAAACATGATAGATTCATAACCATTTAACACTCTATATATATATATATGTTGTACAGATTTTTAATACAATATTTTGGAGTTGGTTTTAGGGCTTATTAGGTTGCACAATATCATACATAATTAACTCAACAAAGTCCTCTTCGGGGCTTAAGCATGCTTACTAGGTACCGAGATACTTGAAACTACCCCTCTTTTGGATGACCTGTGCATCAAGCCTCCACGTCAGCCTCATGCGTCATAACACTGAATTTGCACTCTAAGTATTCAATCTTGGTTTTGCTCAACTTGAACCCTTTAGACTTTAGGGTCTGTCTCCAAACCTCCAACTTAGCATTAGTTCCCTCGTGAGTCTCGTCAATCAAAACTACGTCATCCGCAAATAACATACACCATGACACCTCACCTTGAATTTGTCGTGTCAATACGTCCATCACCAAGGCAAATAGAAACGGGCTAAGAGTTGATCCTTGGTGCAACCCTATTAACATGGGAAAGTGTTCTAAGTCTCCTCCCACTGCCCTAAATTGAGTCTTGGCTCTATTGTACATGTCCTTAATTGACCTAATGTACGCCACGGCCCGTAGGTATACCTCTGGCCTCTAAACATCTCCATAGAACCTCCCGGGGACTTTGTCGTAAGCCTTTTCTAGGTCGATGAATACCAATGTAAGTCATTCTTCCTCTCCCTATACTGCTCCACCAGTCTCCTTACGAGATGAATGGATTCTGTAGTTGAGCGTCCTGACATAAATCCAAATTGGTTCTCAACAATTGTCACGATCCTCCTCACCCTCATCTCCACCACCCGCTCTCATACCTTCATAGTGTGGCTTAGCAGTTTGATACCCCTATAGTTGTTGCAATTTTGAATGTCACCCTTATTCTTGTACAACGGAATAATCGTACTCCATCTCCAAGCATCGGGCATCTTCGTCATCTTGAAAACAACACTAAACAACTCAGTAAGCCACTCCATACCTGCCCTGCCTATGCTCTTCCAAAAATCCACCTAAACTTCGTTTGCTCAGTCACTCTACCCTTACGCAACTTATGAATATCAACCTTAACCTCCTCAACCTTTATACGCTAGAATAAACATAATCACGATTCACGACGCCTCTCTGAGTGCTCCAAATCCCCTAGCACAATGCCTTTACTAATGAGTACCTCCTCTACCAGTACTTTGTCATCCTCATCCTTGATGCAACACTTGGTCAAGGTCACGGGCCCTCCTCTCTCTAGCCTTAGCTAACTTGTATAACTTCTTATCCTCATCTGTGTTCGCTAATTCTGCGTACAAGCGCTCAAAGGCTGATGTTTAATGTTTTTACTGTAGTAACCGCTAACTCTGTCTCCTTTTAAACCATCTAAGCTTATACTTCTCCCTATTCGTCCACTTCTCCTTCTCGTCTTACTCTCCACCAACTTCGCATAAGCCAGCTTCTTTGGGTCCACTTTCCCTTGTACTTCTCCATTCCACCACCAGCCCACTCTATTCCCACCAGAACGGCCTCTCGAGACACCCAACACCTCTCTAACCGTCACCCTATTAATAGTTTCATAAATTGATTGCACATGTTTTATGTTAATAGATACAACTTAAAATATGTGTGGTCTACACTCTAGTTAAACTCAATTGATAATCTTTGCGACAAACTTGATACCTTGATAAAGTATCACCTCAACATATTGCTTTAATAAATAATAGCATGAACTTCGTTTGAATCATAAATTAGTTTTCTGCACAATTTGTACACTGTTAGTTCTGAGACCTTTTCATGGTACTTTGTGTTGACCATACTCTTAACTCATATAGTCTAATTTCAAAAGTTACATTGGAAGGTTAAAATAATTTCTCTGCTATCTTTTTTATCTTAAAGCAAGCACCAACAATATAATAAAGTAAGGCTGTTCAAGAAAAACTGAAAAGCCGAGCAAAATTGAACTGAAAAATGAATCAGACCGACTAAAAAGAGACATGTATTTGGTTTGGTATTAAACTGGAAAAAGATGAACCAAAACGACATTTATTTTTGTAGAAGACTATAATAAAAATAAATGTCGTTTTGGAAGTGATTATAATAAAGGATTCATTATTGTTTAATTAAATGCGTGGGTATAACGTGTATGATCACTTTCTTAGCAAGTATTGTTTAAGTTTTTCAAATCTCTGTCTTTCATTTTCACAAGTCAAGATTTAATAAACTAATTGTTATTTGATATTGTTTTATCAATAGTTCTTAAAAAAGGCTTAATGGTTCAGGACCACCCTTACATTATCTTTATCAACAACAACAAAATTCGGGACCACCCTGAACTTGACACCATTTGTTCGGTGTACACCCGAACTACTATTGGTCCTACTTATCCCCCTAAACTTGGTATTTTTGATAGCCTTCACTTGCTAAACACTGGCATGGCAAAGATCATGGATACACTCTCTTTTAGGCACGTGAGAGTGAAGAAAAAGCTGAAAAATCACTTCGAACTGGGGTATCTTGCAACAGTTAATTGCCATAGTCATATCATATACAATAGTTTATTTGTTCAAAATTGTATATTTCTTCTTACATCTTCTTAATAAACCACACATATCTTACCATATATTCATTTTTTTCAATTCAAGTCTATAAAAGAGACTTCACTGAAGTTCTATTATTTTAGCCACTTAAAAGGTTTTAGTCAAAATAATGGAGTTCCAAGTGTAAACTTTCTTTTTACTTATAAAACAATGTGTAGATTTTCTTTTTATTTCTTATTAAGCGACCAACAACTATTTATTTCATATGTGTACTTTTTCTTTTTCGGGTAAAATCTATAAAAAGGAATTGCTTCAGCTCCATTATTTTTAACCAAATAAAAATAGTTAGCCAAAAAATGAACTTTTCAACTATGTATTTCTTTTTAGATGCAATGATGATTTGTTTGAGCTGTGTATTTCTTCTTTTTCTGTCTAAAAGTGTAAAAAAAAAAAAAAACTCTACCAAAAAATAGTTCAGCTGTAGGTATCAAATTCAGGGGGATCTTAAACTATTAAGTCTTACTAGAAATAGAGAAACATATTATTGTTAAGGTTTCATTTTAAATTTTACGTTTATATAGAAAAAAAAATGGGATTCATTTGTTTATTTAGTTTAATTTAAAAAAATTGGCAGGCTTAAAAGTATATATTGATGTAACTTGGCTTAATGAAAGGGAATAATTATCATCTACAATGGAGAAAATTTCTCACATAAGAATATTTCATACATCATAAATTCTTTCATATTAGTGCAAATCTTGCTAAACATTATAAGTAACATACATTATCATATGGAAAAGTTTGTCCATAACTCTGATAGATTGAATGAACTGGATTTTTATTTTATTTGCCAAGAAAAAGCCAAACCGATAAGCACCCAAGGGTGTGGCCTAGTGGTCAATAAAGTGGTTGAGAACCATGAGGTCTCAGGTTCAAAACTCAGTGAAAACAAAAAACATTGTGATTCTTCCCATCTGTCCTAGCCTTGGTGAACAGAGTTACCTAATCCCTATTTGCTTAGTCGAGGTGCGCGAGAGCTAGCCTGGACACCCCGATCATCAAATAAAAAACAAAAAGCCAACCCAAAAAGCTATATAGTTGGTCTAGTTTTGCTTTTGATGAAAACCGAATCAAACCCCATGAACAATCCTATTATAAAGGATAATAAAATAAAATCATAACAAAAAATTTCATCATATATACGACTTAAATATTAATGCACACCCCGATCATCAAATAAAAAACAAAAAGCCAAACCAAAAAAGCTATATAGTTGGTCTAGTTTTGCTTTTGATGAAAACCGAATCAAACCCCATGAACAATCCTATTATAAAGGATAATAGAATAAAATCATAACAAAAAATTTCATCATATATACGACTTAAATATTAATGCAAATCATGCTAATCTTCATTTGATTATGTGTCCATACATGCAATTACTTCAACATTACAATTACAAAAGATAAAAGTTGAAGTTCTAAAAGTTACAAACTTCCCTTTCTGTCATAATGCATTTCATTGTGAGACACTGAGTTCTGATTATCTTCTTCGGTACAATCAGAAGTATGACTACATGAAGTTTCAGTTTCTGGCAAAATGTTATCTTGAAAACTATCATCATGAGGAAGATCTTGCCTCATTTTTCCTAGTTGGTCAAGTTCAGCTGTCACCTCCTTCATGGATGGCCTTCTCCTTGCATTAAAATTTAAGCATCTCTTGGCAAGTTTGGCCACAGCAAGAATCACATGCTCATCCTCAACTTCTTTTACAATTTCAGGGTCTACAATCTCAATTATACGATTTTCTTTCAATGATAATGTGAAACGGATAACCAAACCTGGATCTTCTGGTTGATTTGAAGTGACCACTCTTTGACTTGTTAGAAGCTCTGCAAGAATTACACCGAAGGCATAGACATCACATTTGTCTGTAAGTTGACCTGAGCGGAAGTATTCTGGATCTATGTAACCAAATGTACCCCCGACCAGTGTTGTTAAATGAGTCTTGTCAACAGACAACAATCTCGATAGTCCAAAATCAGAAACCACTGCTCTAAAATTATCGTCTAGTAATATGTTGCTTGATTTTATATCTCTGTGAAGAATGGGAGTAGAAGCACATGAGTGCATGTAAGATAGTGCCCCTGCTATTTCTGCAGCAATTCGCACCCGATGATCCCACGATAACATTATCGCTGGGTACAGAAGAATCTGATCATCCAACTCAGACTTTGAGACAGTAGGGTTAGAACTGTGACTGAGGTTTCCATGAATATGGGATGACAAGGTTCCATTCGAGATGTACTCATAAACTAATAATGGGACTTGAGTTTCTAAGCAACAACCAAGTACCTGTTGTAAACAGTAAACTTAAATGTTAAAAGTGTGATTAAGTGCTAGGCTCAATTGTATTTTGAGTTATCTTTGGTTCATGAGTGACTAATGAGTTATCCTAAACTGTTCGTTTATTATGGTTGAAGTGAATAGGAGCACGAGTTGATGTAGTAGCTCTGTGTGTTCGACTGCGTGTGTGTGTAAGTCTAGTGTGTTATTTTGTAAGAGTATAGGAGTCTTTCTAATATTATTAGTTCGCTCTTCCATCCTCTTTAGGCATTATAAATTTCTCTATCGTCGAATTGTTTTGCTCTCTTCTTCCATTCATAATAAAATGGTAGCAAGAGCCTAGTACAAAAATCAACAGTACCTTGACAATGTGTCTGTGATTTATTTGGGAGAGTATGAGTATCTCATTTATAAACTGTTCAATTTGATCTTTATCCACTGCATTGGACTTCTTCACAGCTACAATGCTTCCATCTGATAACATTCCTTTGTAAACAGTCCCAGCCCCTCCTTTACCAAGAATTCGAATTTCATTGAAATTGTCTGTTGCTTTCTCCAACTCCTCCTTCAAAAAGAGCTTTGGCAAAGAGCCACCACTACTTTCTCCATCTAAGGAAATACGTTGTCGCAAAAGTAATCCACCATTCCTCTTGAAAAACTTTTGTTTAGCTTTGTTTTCTTCCCTCTTCCGGAACCATTTGCGTAGCCAAAGACAAACTGCTAACTGGATTACAAAAGTAATTGCTGCTCCAATACCTGCTTGTGAGCAAACCAATTTCATCTAAAACTAACATAAATTCATTTTGAGAATCTAAGAGAAAGAGCTTTAAATGCTTCTCCAGGCCGCTTTGTAATTTTAAAGCTTATATTAAGTTGAGCTTCTAATTTTCTAAAGAGCAGTTAGCTAGAATCATTTGTTTGGACAGTTCAAAGGAGTAATTTGTGTCAAATAAAAATCTATAGAAAGCTTAAGTTAATCTAACAAAGAAACAAGAGGGGAAAAAAGAAGACAAAGAAGAGAGTTATACAATACCGATGGAGAGTTGTTTAGCTAGCATATGTCTCACATTATCTGAGTCACAACGGTAAGTGCCAGGAGTATTAACACAGCGAGTATTGTTGGGACAACGATTCCTTTTTGGACTTGCACACTCATCGATGTCTGTGGAAATTAACAAGTAATCATCATAAAAACTGAGATTAGTAACTTAGAAAATAAGACATGTTACATGCTAAAAACAAGTTAAAATAAAGGGGTACAGTGGGATATTGTTACTCTCTTTGTTTCATTTTATATGTCTTAGTTTGATTTTGCACGAAATTTAAAAACATAAAGAATACATTTGGATCTTGTGATATTAAACAAAAGGTGCCTATAACACACTAAGGGGTCATTTGGTAGATTGTATTAGGAAAAATAGTTCATGTATTATGTATAGTATTATTTAGTACTATGTTTGGTGGGAATTTTGGGCCTATATATAACTAATGCATGTATTAGTTATACATATTATATGGTATTATAGGGTGTATAACTAATACCTTCCATTTGGTGGTATTAATAATACATAGGATTTAATACCATGGATCAATATATGTAAAGACAAAAATACCCGTCAAATCCTTTTAATCATTTTTGTTTACTTTCTTGATTTTATGTTTTATATTTGTACTAGTAAATTTATTTAAATAAATTAGCTTACAAATTTTATTATTTAGAGAGAGTTGTTTGTTGCTAAATAAATCTAATACAAATCATTAAATCAATACAATATTTGAAATGTGAGTTGTTCAACATTTACTAATTGAAAAGGCAAATATATGGCCACGTGACATTTGTGATCTTAATTGAATGTATTATATATTGATATATATGTGGTTTTATGATTATTTGTATTTTTGAACAATTTATAAAATTACATACATATTAAAACTATAACTTGCAATTTTATGTGTAAAAATAGATGGTTTATTCAATATTTTAGTATTGTTTGCCGTCTTTTCGATTTTGAAAGTAGATGGTCTATTTTTTTAAATTAAAAATTGACGATTTGTGAGTGATCAATTTATAAGGATGACAATCATTTACCCTCAAATAATTCAAGTGAGAAAATAGCAAACATGGCGACAAAAAATTGTTTTTTTCCTAGCTAGTTAGAAGGCCCTTGACCCAATTACATGAAATAGAAAATTCTATAATAATTCAAGGGTACAATTGGAAAGAAGCTTTTTGTAGAAGTTTACACAAAAGTAGGTGGGAAGCAATGAACCAAACACTTGATAAAAAATAATCCCTGCATTATTAATCTCTGCGTTATTAATCTTTGTACTGAACGACTCCTAAAAGTACTTTAAATCCTGTGATCTTGGAGATTCCATGTCATTCCTATAAGGGAGGGAGTCTTATTGAGCATAACATATGAGAATATAGGAATTAAAAACTTACTAAATATAGAAAAACATGAAGTTCCTTGTTGAAACAGACTAAAAACGAAAATAAGATGCGTATGCTTAAAACGGAGGTAGTAATATACACAAGTTAAATCACAAAAACAAAAAAGAGAAATGAACAGGGGAATTAGTACCTTGGCATCCATGAAGGAGGTAAGGGTTGCCTTCATAACCAGAAGAGCAATCGCATCGGTATCCCCCAGCAGGTCTAGTAGTATCATCGATGCACCTACTATTCTTTGTACATGCATATTTTGGCCTTCTCGTGGCTTTGTCGCAACTATGATTGCCAATTACCCAGTCCAGCGCCATCCTTCCTTCATAATAATCATCTTCTTTGCACTTACCACGTAACTGAGTGAAGTCAAACTCAGAACTGCCCTTTTCCACAACTAAGTAATAGTTGCAATTGCTAGATGTCCAAGATGTTTCCGCCGTGTTAATTGTTTGTATGTACATAGTAAAGTCTCTTGGTACTATTTTTGATAATTCAGACTGACAACAACCGCTACTCCCAGTGCAATAAGATGATGAAGCTGAAGAGGATGAAACATTATAAGTGGAGTTGCCACAGAAAGAAGCACATTGACTTACAATGCTGTCTCCACTACCGGTGTCTAAATCTTTGGCATAAGCATAAATGTCACACCCAATGGCTACTAAGTTGTTCTTGTTGGAAATACTGAAATACTTGCCGCTGGTTGCTTGAAGATAATCATTGTAAATGTTCTTTCCAGATGATTTGTTGTAGTGGAAAGGAGTAAAACCAATATAAACAGTGATGGAGTCCATTGATATGTGTTGCACAGACAAATCATTTATAAAAGCAGTGTTGTTATCGCAGCTCACTTCAAATGCTTCATTGAAGTAACACTCTTTTCCTATTCCAAATGGAAAAGGAATGGTTACGTTGCCACATCTTTCTGGGCATCCGGGCCTTTGTGAATATAATATTGGTGATGATGACCATATTCTTATAGCTGAAACTTGTGTTGTTTCTTTAGAAAGCAGCCCCGTCAGAAGAATGAAAAATGACCACATGGTAATCTGCATCTTCATGTATACTGGTATGTATTACTGCCTCATTCTCTGGTTGAATCATATCTTATGATGGCACAAAATTCTGCAAACATCATTATACTTTTGAAATAGGACCTGCTAAGGCTTCCCCACTTCTCGACAAACGAAAAAAGTAATAACTTTACAAGTGGGATCCATATTATGATTTTGAAATGTTTTGGTCCAGCATCTTTTTGACTGATTTGGTACATACATTCACTATCTAGTGGATGTGTGTGGATGGTTTCTCTTCGCTTTTCTTTTTTTGTTTGGTTTTTCATCCTATGTGAATGAGAAAAGTTATTTGGATCAAAGCTATCTTTTTATGGCTCATTACTCATGTTTTAAATCATTTAAAGATCTAATTTTAGGTTTGGTCTGTTTGTGATACTAGAAGAGAGACTAGAGGGAATGAGAAAATTTCCTTTTTTCTGCAGATCTAATTTGCATTTTCGATTCATCATTCTTGGATCGAGCTGGTCTTTTTATGTGGAGTTTCTAACATCCTATTCTTAATTTGAATAGTGGAGATAGTGATTGTATCTACTGTTTCCCTTTCCATGCCTCATTTGATATGTTTTACTTGAGCCGAGGTATCTATTGGAAACAATTTCTCTAACTTCACAAGGTAGGGGTGAGGTTGCGTACACCCACCCTCCCCAAACTCCACTTGTAAGATTATATGCTTATGTTGTTGTTGTTGAGATCGTGATTGTAGCTGCAAAATTTTGTTTTAAGAAATAGACGGCTTTGTCTTCAAGCCGTCAATAAAATTGAGCTATAATATGTGATTATGATTGTACACTGATGCTTTAGTCCTCTTTACTTATCGGCAAGCTAATACACGATTATGATATTTAGTGCATTGATGCATAAGTCTTCATTTCTTTATAGTTTGCTAATATGTGATTATGATATATAGTACATTGATGCAAAAGTCTTCTTCACTTTATAGTGAGCTAATATGCGATTATATATATAGTGATTGATGCAGAAGTCTTCTTTACTTTATGTCGAGCTAATATGTGATTATGATATATAGTGAGTCTTCTGAACTTTATGTAAAGCTAATATGTGATTATGATGTATAGTATCATTGATGTATAAATTTTCTTTTATTTTACAGCTTTTTGATTATTTTGTGTGGTGCGAACACTAGTCCCTACAAGTCTTATAATAGTCCATTCTATATCATGGTCGATGGCCCCTCCATTATTGGCTTTCGGTATTTATATCAATAATTCTTCAAAATGTCTATAAATATTTAACTATGAATTCAATTTATATTATTATATTACTTGATAGAAACTGATAAATTTTAAATTTTGAATCCGACTATGACTCGAGAAATGCTAAAAGTCAATAACGACCAGGTTCAATTATTGGTATTGAAGGGTTTTTAGCATACAGTATTATTATTGTACTCAATAGCCTATTGGATCCCTATTTTTTGTGCTTACAGACTTTTAGTGAGCACATTTTGTGGTTTTAAAGAGATTTAAAGGACAAAAAATCTGGTTGTTAAAAATCTTTAGAAACAAGAGCATGCATAGTTTAAAATCTGTTTAGTTTTTTTTTTTTTCTTAAATGCTTTAATCCGCAGTACATTTCGAAAAAATATTTTTAGAGAGTAACAGTTTGTATTTGACTAATCAATTAGAACAATATTTTGCCAATATTACAGTAATAAGTTGTGGCCGGATTGTGAGGGAGTGGGAAAAACGGATGGAGTAAACACATAAATAAGTCGAAAGGAATAAAAAGAAGAGGGTTCAGATGAACCCCTCGCCTTACTTGGCTCCGCCGCTCTGTCCCGTCCACGGAGGAACATGATGCTTACGATCAAGGGCGGAGCTACACTCTAGGGTGTCTCTTACAGCATCGTATATACAAGTAAAATGATAAATGAAGTGGTTAAATAACATATTGTTCAGTGGTTTCAGGCGCCTTGAAAGCAACAACTCTTTTTTTCACTTTTTAAGAAGAGCAGGCTCACTTATTAATATTAAATATTTTAATTTTAAAATTTTGAGTACACTTATTTGTCAAAAAAATGTACTTAAGTAATTTCTGGACACCCTTCGTGAAACACGGCTTATGATCAATTGAAGTTGGATTGTTTCATTTCTCATGTCACTAGATAGACTTTTTTGGAATGGAATGTCATCAGAGTGCATTAATTCTCAGCATACCATAAAGTTATTATTAAAAAGATAAACACATACCAAATACAAATATAAAGAAACAAACAATAATAGTATATAGTTTTAGTTATAAATAAACCAAACATTCACTATCAGGGGAGTCTTTGCTTGGTGTCCTGGTAAAGTTATGGAAACATATAAATGAGGGGTAATTCTGCAGGTGGGCATGATCATGATAGACCTTTGTGGGTCGGCCATTGACTAGTTCTCTGGACCATTCATAACCATCAATATAGTTAGGGAAAAAAACGAACAATTGAACAATCCGAGAGGGAACCCATGGTGTGCACAGCTGATTCCCCTCGACAATTTGAACATGTATCGGGGATCCAAACAGGTTTTGGGATTATATCCAAGCTGCGCGCATCGTTGTATGATCCCTTCATCAAGTCCATAAGTAGGAGAAGAAGAAGAAGAGCAATGGAACTATTAGACAAAGTAACGGATGGATATAAGAATTAGAGAATAATCTCATATTATCCGATCATGTGATTAGTGGCACCTGAATCAAGTATCCAATAATGTGGACGAGTGCTAGCTAACTAGAAAACCATACTCCAAAGGGGACTCTTGATTTTGTTCTATGACTTCAAATATTATTCAGAATCCTGATAACAACAACATATCCAATGTAATCCCACAAGTGAGGCTTAAAAAAATAAAATGTACACAAATCTTATTCCTACACGGGAAGGTAGAGGGATTGTTTCCCATAGACTCCCGGCTCAAGAAAAAACATATCAAGCAGATCGAAAAAGAAATAATCAAAAAAGTGATTCAAGAATCATGATGAGTTGAGTTAATGCAATGTACAAACCAGATTTACCAACTGAATCCATCACTATAATCACATCCAAATATAATTATCCCAACCAATGAAGCTATAGTCAACTATATAATGCAACACTTGACTATTAAAGAATTTAACAAAACTTGAGGAGTTTATTGGCTTTCTCTTCCAAATACCCTACAAAATGATAGTAATATGACAATAAAAAGTAAACAAGAATGACTTAAAGACACATCTGCAGCTGTTTCTTCAATGGTTCTTTTGTTTCTTTCTTCCATAAGAGACTTCTTTAATCCAGCTTCACTGAAGAGAACAAGTAATGTACAAACCAGAAGGAGGAAAGGAACCCGACTGTGCCTGTCGCAAGCATGATGGCAAGGACCATGAAGAGGGAATATCCAAGGTAAAGGGTAGCAGAAACAGGCCCGCTCAAGCTCTTGAGATCGAAGATTAGATAGTTAACGGAGTAGAGGAAAATGTATATAGCAACTGATCCGGAGGCAAAGAAGGATTTCCACCACCATTGCCAGTCCTCCACACAAAGATGCATGTAAGTCAGAACAAGAGACACCTCAGCACAGACAACGACGAGAAGGATCATGACAATGAGGAGGAAGCCGAAGACATAGTAGACACGACCCATCCAGAGACTCGACATGATGAAGAAGAGCTCAATGAACAGAGTACCGAAAGGAAGGGTGCCTGCACCCAAAACTAAAAGCCAAGATGGATATTTTTGTGGTGGGATTTCACGGGGGATCTGGTTGGTTCGGACTGGGTATTCAATGTGAGGAGCCTTTGCCCCCAAATAACCACCGACTAGGGTTAGAGGAACGGAAATGCAGAACCAAAGTAAAATGAGGACGACAAATAGAGAAAATGGTATGGCCCCTGTGCTGTGACTACCCCATAGCAGGAAGTTCAATGTGGTTAGAATGAGAAAAGCAATTCCAGGGAAGAAACAAGCAGCTTTCCATGAGACTGAAATCCAGCCCTTGTGATCACCACAGAAGATTGTCCTCCAGAGACGAACAGCAACATAACCAGCTGCAACACCAAGAATCATATAGAAGAATAGCATGCCGGTAATCAATGTTCCACGAGAAGCTGGGGACATAAATCCGAGGGCAGCAAACATGATAGTCACAACACCCATCCCTAGAATTTGAACCCCATCTCCAACCATCGCACACAAAAGTCCTGGATTACTTGGAGCCCTGAAAACATCACTTACCACAAGTTTCCACCCAGATAACTCCTCATTCATCTGAGCTTGAGCCTCTTTGTCAAGTTCCTCATACCTTGTCAGATCCCGCCTGACAGTCCTCAAGAAGATTACAAGAACAATTCCAGCCAAGAAAGTGATCACCATAAGGGAGTTAAGGATAGAGAACCAATGCACCTTAGCACCTTCCATCTTCAAATAAGCATCCCATCTTGATGGCCACTTAATGTCACTTTCCACAAAGTTGACCTCATAAGTAAACGAAACAGGCTCGTTTTCTTTAATAGCCATGGCAACAGTTGTAGGGTCGCACTTAATTGGAGTCGGGTACTTATTGTACATTTTCAAGTTCTTTGCTGAATCAGGAGCATGTTGAACACTACAAGGAACAACCTCAAACCCAACAACCATGTAACCAGGTTCCTCAGATCCATCCTTTCCAACTGTTGAGATCACCTCAGCTCCATCCCCAGTACCCATAACACGAGCCACATTGGTCTCTTCATACTTATGAACAAGAACCGTAAACTTCAAGTGATTAAACACGTAATACGCATCTTGAACCTTGATCCCAACCGGATAACCAGTCCACCGCAAGAAATAACCTTCCTTCCTCGTATATCGAATAGCAGGTAAATTATCAAGAATCAAATTCACTTGATACATCTCATCAATCCTCGTCTTCAAAAGCTTAAACTCCTCACCAGACAAAGGTTTAGTTTGACACATGAAAATCTCAGTCTCATTAGTATACGTCTTAAACCTATAAGGAGAATTCTCAATCCTATCACCCATAAGAAGCTCACCAAGATTTTCAGCACTATCCTTCACACCCTCTTGTGGTTGACAAAAAGGTAAACTATAATAACTATAAGGCAACTCAGTGTCAATTGAAGTCAATGAATTCACCTTAACATTCAACAAATCACCAACCCCATATTTATGAGGGTAACTTCCAGGCAGATAAAACCCATAACCCAATTCAAACACCAAGCAGATTAACAAAACCCAAATCTTGAATTTGTCAAAAGATCTCATTTTTAGTGATTTCTTGATCAGATCTGGATGACCCAGATCAGGAACTGTAAGTAAAATGTCAAAATCAGTGGAATTTCTCAACAGGGTTTAACACAACATTGAAAAAATCAATGGTTTTGGGATCAGATAATGCAGTTTTAAGTACTAGTAAACAAGTAAGAATTGCAAAACAAGAAAATGAAAAGATATGCAGAGATCTAACTCACCTCCAAAGGGGATTTCTGAGGGCTGCAATGGAGAGATTGTGGAGTGACAGAGGAAGATCTGGACGCAAATAACTTATATGTAGTCCTATTTTTCCTCGTCGGTGGGAGATTTTGGCCAGACTTTTGGGACCCTCTTGAAGAAATATGACTTATGTCCTAATCATTAAACCCAAGGGGGGTGGACTTTATAATACTTTCCTTTTTTATAATTTTCAATGTTTTCCACACGTGTCGACTAATTTAACGAGATAAAATATTATAATGCTTCCCTTTTTTTATAATTTCAATTACTTACATGACTAATTTAATGAGATAAAACATTATACTGTAACAGTTTGACATCTCTGGCTCCAGAGGTTTTTTTCAACGTGAAAATCCCAAAATCAGAACTAGTAGAATTGATTCTCGTAATAATAAAATAAGTTTAGATTGTAAGGCATTTTCACTACCATAAGAAAAAATTGAAATTAGGTTTTGAAAATAATCAACTTTATATAAAAGTAATGAAACATATTTACGGTCAATGTCTTTTGTATAATTTTTTTTTTTTTTTTTTTTTTTTGGGGGGGGGGGGGGGG
>JAJONR010009928.1:0-34059 GCA_029582245.1 Solanum etuberosum
CAGAAACCATACGACCAATTATGAAAGTTTGCAACCTTTCAACCGGTCATGGCTGTTCCTGAAAGTTGCAACCTTTCAGAACAGTCATCTCCAACGGCGGGAAATTTAAATTAAAACGGAAAAGTGTTTTAAATAAAACGGGTCGCGCGGATCCGAGTCGAATCGGAACGTTTCGGTTAATTAACTAAATAATTGAAACGTTTTGGATTTTTAATTAATTAAGTAAATAATTAAACAAACTTTGTCCAAAAATAATCTCTCGATCATTTTTCAAAGCCAAAGCCGAGCGAGCGACGACGACGGCGCGAGGGGGTCCCTCTTTCCAACCCTTTTAACAACTAATAGAAGTGTTTCTCTATTTAAACACTTCTATTTTTCTTTCCACCACCAATAAGGGAGAAATGTCTTTTCTTAAAGCATAAGAGAATCTTTTTCAATTCATCTTTTCATCTTCCCTTCATTTCCCATTAACTCTTGCTATACCCAACAAGTTATACCTAATATATTTATAATACCCTACAAGCTTTAGAAGTACTATTTCATTCTTTTGGTATGCACCAACCTCATTAATCTGGAATATTAGCCACGTACCTAAAGCTTATGGCTCAAATTCAATATCTATATATAGTTTTAAAACTATTTTTAATTTTTTTTGCTTCGAAAGAATTATTAATTCACCAATACCAAGTAGTAATAGAAGATACATAACGCGTTACAAACAAGCTATAGAGATGTTAGAAAATGCAAAGGTAATGAACTGACTAGCAGAAAGAAACACATAACGCAAAGAAAAAACAGAAATGAAAGAGTAAAATAACAAAGGAAAGAAGAATAAGAGAAGTAATTGGTTCGTCATTCATTTACCGTTGCCAATAGCGATTGTTTTCGATGGATTCTGCAACTTGAACTTGTGAAAAATGTTGGTCACTTGATCAACTACAAGGCCAATATAGTTGTGCCCAACAACTTAAACTTGTCGTCTTTACTAAAATAAGATGATACAAAATAATTGTTATTTTAAGAAATCAAGGTATAATTAGTTGTTTGTTTATATATTTAACTTTGATCATAAATATGAAAGAGATATTAATGTAATGCAAACAAAAGAAGTATTAAATTGAACGGAGTATGTAAAAGAAAACATGTCAAATAAAATAGACTCAAGAGAGTACAAAATTACATTATAGTTTGAATACTTTTTTATTAAAAAAATTGGGGACAAGTGAAGGGAAATGGGATGGAAATTACAATGTAGGGAATCGAACCCTCACCAACAAGATAGTAGCTCAGATAGCCAATGAACTGCGCTACCAAGATTTCTCTATTGTTTATATACTTGATTGATTGAAAGAAGTGAAAAAGGTACCGTTATTGTATTATTTGAAATATTATGATTTTACTCAAATATAATCTTTAATTCTTTATATATCATAATTTTCTTGATTTGAACAATTATAGAAACTATTTTGGAAAAATTGAATCGAGCAACAATTTTTCATAATCGAAAATCAATCAATCGAGCCAAAGTTTCAAAAAATCGAACGTCGACCCCTGCCTAAAACATTGGCAGATTTTTTTTTTTGATAAAACAGAAATAGTATCATAAAAATACAGAAGCACGGAAAAAAGAAAAGAAGAGAGAGAGAGCATGTAATTTCCATTAGCCCTTTTACGTACTATAAAACCTCTGCAAAACCCCTATTCTCTCTGCTCACTAACACATTTTCCCCTGAAAATTGCTCGAACAGAGAAGAAGAAGAAGAAAAGTTCCTGAAGGTCCATTTTCTCTGTTAAGTCACATTGAATTTAGGAAGGCTTGAAATAATCAGATTATATTTTCTGTAATGTGTTTCGGGAACGGCTCTTTTGGCATACTGTATAAGTATAACAATAGTATATAGAATAGCCATATTGGGATTAGTAGGTGTTCGGTTTGGTGTATTTAACCATGCTATTAATAACACCACCGTGGTTTGCTTGAATTCAAGGATAGAGGTGCATTCATTGAACAAGCTACCATATATCTAACATTTGTGTTGCCATCATCTTATTAAAGAGGCATTTTGGTGGCTAGAAAGTAAATAATGTAACATGAACTGGAATGAAAAGAGTATTGAATTAATGCCCATGGTATAAAGGATCTTCTGCTAGATAGAATATAGTCTTCTCATGGTTTGAAATTTTAGCTATCTTTTTATTCAAGTATAAACTAGTATAATTAGCTCCACTTTTACTTTGGTTTTCACTATTTTGTTGGTAGTACTCAATATTTTCATCACAGCTTTGCAGTTTTTCAAACTTGTTCTGAAAAACGATTTTCTTGAGTCGAGGGTGTATCTTTAACCCACCTCTGTACCCCCCACAAAGGTAGGGGTAATGTCTGACTCCACTGGTCTGTTATTGTTGTTGTAGTAATTAGCTGAATTTTAATATCATAATCCATGTTTTCATCATATGAGTTCTTGTTCTGACTGTCTTTCTTGTTTACAAATTCGAACGCATTTCAGAAAAGAAATGAATCTTGAGAAAAAGATTTGGGCTGCATCCGCGGTGCTTTTCTTGACTGTGGGTATATCTGCTCTTGGACACACAGCGTGGCTTGTTTGCACAGTTATCGCAATACTACTGGGCGGACTGTTTGTAGTCCATGGTTTTCTTCCGGTACTGAACATTGGCCCTCCCACTGATGCTGATGATCTTGATATTCCAGGAATGGTGGCCTTCTTTATCTTCATACCCCCACTCTCGATCCTGCAGAAAAACAACCCTCATGTTGATGTACCTTTGTTCGTCTTAATGTCTACTGCGAGTTATTTCTGTGTACTCATGATGGTTAGGCCGCTGGCTACTGATTTTGGGATACTCCATGGACTCTGCGACATGACTGTTTTTCTTGCCAAAGAGTTTGGGACTGGCCGGCGAACTTGGCTAGCTTCTGGCCTTTGTACTTTGATGATATTTCTTTGACTGATCATGGAGAGGCGGGCAGAGGTCCATGTTGCTGTTAGACGAGATTAGTTGGAGTTCTTGAGTTGAGACCGATCATTCAAATAGATGGTGGTAAACTAATGAGCATTACTAACGATCCAAAATTGGAGAAATCCTACCACTGCTACATGCTATGAAAGTGTTTTACATCATATATGCAACTTACTTCTTCCAAACTATCCATTGTAGCAATTACAAAATCAATTCCAAGCTCCGTTTCTTTGTTAAGGGATTAGAGATCCATAACCTCCGTGATATATACTACATTTCAGCATAAACATAAATTTATTGAAATATAATATGATTATACATATTGCAGATTAGGATGTTGAATCAATGTTTTGCTACTTTTTAGTAGGGGTGGGCGTTCAATTTTTTCGTTTTTCGGTTATGGCAAAGGTGAATTGAATAGTTAGTTGGTTCGTTGTTATTCCAAGTTCGATTCGGGTTTTGTTGGTACGAGTCTGATTAAAAATGGACTATTTTATGTCGGACAGTGTGTTACAGTTGAGTAAACTTGCTGAGCTGGGGAGTTTCTGGATCCTAAACTATCCAAAAAAACATAGGCTTTTTTCTTTGTATAATCTGATAGTTGGTGTTGAGAGATGGAGAAATACAAATTGCAATTAGTGTATGGGAGGGACATGTGAATAATAGCGCGAGGAATAGAAGAGAGGGAAAGGAGGTGAGGATTGGGTGTAATGGGGATAGTTGTGTGGAGAAACTGAAGAGTTGTATAGTTTTCCCGCAGTCTAAAATGAAGCTATGGATGGTGTTGTTGTGGGGGAGCTTTTGGGGCCTAGCTTACTAAAAATTGTTCCAAGTATACACTATATATGTATTTTAACTTATAAGCTCCTATATCGGACTGATAATATAATACAGAATACATAAAGATTTGTTATCTGATCCCATAGCTGCTAAAACTTCATAATCTTGACATGCTATACAAATTTAATTGGTGGTGAATGGTTACATTTCCATAATGATTCCACATACTCGCTTAGAAATGAGATGGAACAAATCATAAGTCAGTTAAATAATCTAATGGCGTATAAGGAACTGCAGATATAATGGGCCCTTTCTGACTTTCTCTCATAATCAGATCAGAGTTATTTACTGTCCAATGTGCTTACAACAACATACCAGTGAAATACCACCACAAGTGAGATATGAGGATGGTATGTAGACCTTACAACTACCTCGTGAAGCACGGTCCAATGTGCTTAAATATTAGAAATCCAATAACAGCATAATACCATACATAGACTACCTTAAATGTTCATTCTTCAAAAAGTAAGTTGCAGGAAACCCCCCATTTATTCAAATGCATTAGATATGGGTCGCTGGATTGGACAGAGATCATTAAAATTGCCTGTAATTTTATTTTACAACATCTTCCATGAAATTATCACAATTTGCAGGAACCTTGACTGCAGAAGTAATGTATTTGAGCACAGTGTTATTCTTATGCGTGTCGCGTGTGTGTATGCAATACTGGTTATAGCATGAAAGAAGTAAAGGTAATGTGTAACAATTACAACACAAAGGAAAGAAAAAGACGATCTGTAAACTTGCTGGATGAGAGGTATCATCTATATTAGTGGGTAGGTTTGGTTTGCCTAAAGATTGGCAACAGAGGAGGCGGATTTTATCTTCACGATTGGCAGTTTGACTCTAGATTTTTCACCAGAAAAGCAGGAACAAATAGCAAAACCTGGACTGGCAATTTGCCTTTTCACTTTTTCTTCCATGAATTGATCAACATTCTAGTGTACTTTTCTACAGCAAATTCAACTTCTTCAATTCCTATCACTTGCTTCTGTAGGAATCAGTTTATGTCGACAACCTGCTAAAGCGAAAAAATGGAGCCATAAACAAGTCTACAACAAATTTGATATAGTGATACTTTTCAGCAAAAGCAAAGGGTGGAAGAGAGAAGATATCAAGCTAGAGCTATACCCTAATTAGGTAGAAAACACAGTAGCAAGAAAGAATAGATCAATTCAGAAGAATCATGATCTTGATGCAAATATATACTTGGCAACATAGCAGCAGGTGAATGCAAAATATACCTCAATGAAGCGAAAATTGGACGGACTCGTTCAAATATCTCTTCCTGAGTTCCAGTACCATCGACCTGCATGAATTTGTTGATGAATAAAAGCTGCTACACCAATAAGTAGCTTGGTTCCAGCTGAGCAGGATAAGTCAACAAAAACCACTTCCAAATTTATAGCACCTTTTTTTAACATGAAAGGGAAACGAGGGGAGAATAAAAAAGGCCCGTTGAGCAGAAATTGGACATTTTTGAACTACTTGTCACCCTTGGAGAGAGTACCTTGTAAAGCTTTCCTTTCTTGGCATAGTGGTTGGCTACTGGAAGAGTTATGGCTTTATACACTTTTAGGCGCTCCTTGACTGTATGTTCATTATCATCAACTCGCCCCTGAAAACGAAATGTTATGCTATCTTTTTCCTCTTCAGAACGAAACTAGAACATAAAAGCATGTGCAACCACTTTTTTTTTAATAAGTATTAAGATCACCTCATTCCGGTTCAATACTCGTTTGACCATTACTTCTTCAGGGCAATCAAAGAAAAGCACAAAGTTTGGTTCAGCACCAATCTGCATTCACATCTGAACTTCAAAATCTTAACAATCAACCACAGGATCACTGTATTCACAGTGCAGTGGGTAAACTAGCAAAAGTTCCTTTTAAACAACTAAACATTCCTAGAGAATAACTTAATAGATAATGCTCATTACAATAAGAAAAGATACGTATCTAATTGAAGAAACTTACAATCCTCTCATATGCCACTCGATTCTCTTCACTTCTTGGGAAACCATCTATTAGAAACTTACGATTTTCAGCTGATTCAATTGCCTTTTTAATCAGCTTAACAGTCACCTCTGATGGAGCAATACTTCCTTCCTTCATTAACTTTTGAATCATGGCACTGAATTTAGACTGAACGATATTACAAATATTTTCGGGAAATGAACTAAAAATCCACAATGAGAAACATGGAGTTCATACCCATTCTCAGAGTCAGAATGCATCTCTTTCCTCAATAGATCTCCTGCACCTATGTGATCGAACCCAAAAGTTTCAGCAATCTTCAGGCATTGAGTGCCTTTACCACTACCAGGACCTCCTAAAAGGACAGCAAAACTGCTCAGTAATTCTATATTTTACCCAAATAATCGAGTAAAATAGTCATTTTGTCTATTCTCATGTATAATCATGTGATTTTAGCTGAAAACTGTCATTAAGAAGGAAAGAAGCAACTAATCCCCTCATAGTTATTAAACAAACTGATATTATAGGTTGTCTGCAAATGAACCTATGTTTGTTCACTTTCCACTACAAACTAGCAAGGAATGAGATGAAGGCAGACTCTTTAGCAAACTCGACAAATTTCTGCTCGCACAAGCATGCGGAAGATTGACAAAATGTCGCAACTCTTAGGCTTAAACACTGGTTTAAACAACAAAAAAGGATATATATGAGCATAGGTAGCTTAACAAGAGACATAATAAGCAATATAAAAATGTTACTTCTAGACATATTCTCTTCCTTCCAACAAGAGTGTCCTAATTAGTACCATGAAAACGTTCATTCACCATAACGAAATCTTTTGTACCTCATTATCTTTTGCTTAATGTTATACATATAACTAAATAAGAACTAAGACCCACAGGTGTGGCTTAGAGGTCAATGAAGTGGGTTGAAAATCATGAGGTCTCTGATTCAAATCCCAACAAAGACAAAAACACTAAATGGTGATTTCTTCTCATCTATCCTATCCTAAGTGTACAGAATTACCTTGGTACATGTTATTTGTGGGAGGTGGCAGGTATCCCATGGAATTAGTGGGATTCTGCTAAAGTTGCTCAAAAGCTTGTATAGTTCCATCCGCTCTCAAACTCGCCCCCGGACCAACCATCCCCAACCCAAAAATAGGAGAAAAATCAAATATTTTAACAAACAACAACAAAAGAGTAGCACGATTTGGAGTATATCTATATCAGATGAGCTACAATCAGGATAGATTTAACTGATATCACATTTGAGATAAATTAATCAAATTTTCAATGAGATAAAGTAAATTAACTTTTAGTGTCCGAATAGTGCACAGTTAATAGACTAAAATGTGAAATTAATTACCCAATACAAAAGCGACAAAAGGGCTATTTCTTCTGGAATTACCTTCACCTTCTACCTACATGCATTCAAAGGGAGAAATACAGTAGTCAATAACCTTTTGTAGAAAAAAAGCATTTCACTGATGATAAAAAAAACAAATAGAAGATATTGAGAGAGAGAGAAAATGAATAACCGGCGGTTTGACAATTTCAGTACAAAATGCTTGACAAATCTTCAGCTCATCAGTTCTTCTCACCTAGAGTAATTGAGAACAATATTGAGAGATTTGCAGCACCAAAACCAAAGAGATTTGATCAATTTGTGAAGTAAAATTACCTTTTGAAGATGCGAAAAGAATAGAGGGAGTGAAGTCGAACGCCTCCACATCTTTGATCGGTGTTCCGTTTACTGGATTTGGATTTCAATGGTGAAAGAGCGTTTGAATTAAGCACGTCGAGTGAGTGTAAAAGCGTGAGTCCCATAAACAATACTACCTGTCTGCACGTTCACTCGCATAAAAGCTGCAACACTTTCGGGGCCGATTAGTTCCTTCTAGATCGGGTTTGCGTCTTTCCACTTGCCCCCTTCTTCAATTAGATATTTGAGTTTAGGCTAGGCTATAGGCCAATTAACTCTATTTTGGGTGCTTCTGTATAAGATATAGATATTTGTGTGATGGTAAATTATTTCATTAATAATAACATGAAAATTTTAAAGTTAAATTATTATTAAATATAAAATTAAACTATTTGAAGTTAAAATTAGACAAGGAGTATTTAAAAAATTTGCAAATATATGGACTAATCGGTTAGTTAGTGTTTGAACAATACTTGATTGAAATTGAATATGGATATAAATTTCATTTAGAAAAAAATAGATTTTTTTGGATTAAAATATCTCTATCTATTCTATACTACCTTAAAAACATAAACTCCTAAACTTTGAATGTTGAATTACTATAATATCCTTAATTAGAAACACACAATTTATTTTATTTAATTAATTGTATTATATTAAAAGTAGGCACATTTTCACATTAAAGGCTTGTGATATTTCCGATGAGTTGTGATTTTTCCAAAGGGTTGTGATGTTTTGAAATAGTTGTGACTTTTCAAAGGATTGTGATGTTTTGAAATAGTTGTGACTTTTCAAAGGATTGTGATGTTTTGAAAGAGTTGTGGCTTTTCAAAGGGTTGTGCTTTTAATTATGAGTTGTGACATTATCAAAGGGTTGGGACTTTTACGGTGAATAGTGACTTTTTCAAAGGGTTGTGACTTTTTGATAAGGTACCATTAAAATCTATTCATACTACTATTTGTTAGCTATAAATAGAGGGGTTTCTTCTCACTTTTAAACTACGACTGTTTTTAAAAGTTTTCTTCTCTTCTTCTTCTTAAAAATCTAAAATGATCTTTGCAGCAGTTGATTATGTTCGAAATTTGAAAAAATTCGAGGTAAAACATAAGAAAGAGTTGGTGAAAAAATTGTAGCAAATCATTCATAAAATCACACATTTATTTTGCTCTTTCGATTTTCATCACATACATACTTCAATGGTATCTATATCATTTTAGAATATTAATACCGTTTTAATTAACCTACATATTTTAATTATAAAAAAAAAAATTATTTCCTACGAATAGTCACAACAATTTAAACCTTCGTGTTTTTTTTTTTTATCATAAATCACAACCAATGACTTCTTATAAATTCTTGGGGATCTCTTTTCTGTGACAATTTGAGATCATTTAATTTTTTTATAAATGACTCATCCCTCAATCCATTGATATGTTTCGCCTAAGTTTTTAGCATTGAAATTTAGGTATTGGCTTTCAATTAAAGAAGAAAAGAAGAGAACATAAAAATGTGCAATTAACTGTGAACTTTGTTTCACACAGAAAACTTCTATGTAGAGTGCGCAGAGATCTTCATTTCTTTTTCTTGTTTTGTTTCTTTAATTGATTTATATTTTATGTTTTCATTGGAGATAAAATTTAATAATTTAGTGTTCACATAATGAGTGAATAGTGACGAATACACACATTGCAAATTATTTTTTATAATAAAATTAATAGATCAAGTTGTGGGAGAAACAATAATACTAAACAAATACGAAAAAGGCACATGATTGGGGTAAGATGTTTCTTCTTTGTTTTTCCATTCTTTATTCTTTTACCCTCAAACGAAGGAGTTTCTTCATTATTTTGCTTCAGAAATAGATTTTCACTTTTACTTATAATATGATAATATATTATGATAATAATTATATTTTAATAGATATGTAAGTAAAAATGAATGGAGAAAGTAAAGTGTTGATAGCAATAGATTTCAGTCATTTGCTATTTTTGTCTTCCTTCTTCATTGACTATGAATTGTTTCATTTTTTTATATTTATATTGAGTGTGAGATTTTAAGTACGAATTTCCTATTATTTTGTGTTCATTTTTATCTGAAAAGATGTTATGTCACAAGATAGACTCCTTACTAGCTATATAAAAATAGATTAAAAAAATAGCTATTGATCATAAAATGATCTTAAATCAAACTAAAGATTCTATAAATAATACTTTAGATTTTATTCATCTATTATTTCTTTAATTGAAAAAGTTCAATGCTCTATATCACGATACAACTTCTATAAGATACTAGATATTTTCATTAGACAACAACTATATGATATGTATGCGGCAGAAAAAAAGAGAAGACTACAATTCCGTAAAGATAAAATAGAAACTTAACGAAATGAAATATTTTTCACTAGAGGTGATGTTGTTCATATATTAACATTAAATTATGATACTCAAAAAATATATATATATATATATATATATATATATATATAAATCAAAGAATTGATCAAGTTAAATATTTTACATACTCTCAAACATGTATTTAACCATCATTCGTTATAATAACATTTCACTGTAACAACCTAATTTTCTTTAGAACTAATTTTAGATGTTATATTTTTTTTGTCTAAAAAACATTCTACTTATAAGAGTTTTTACATTCACTATAGAAGTACACTTCTTTTTTTTTGAAAAATTACCTCTCTATGATAGCCTTACTTAAATATTAATTGAGTAATAATATTTTGTAACATATATATTATGTATAAAGATAAAATATTTATTGTAATCGTTATTAATGTCATGCACATACTAAATTTCAAGTATGAATATTTAAGAGAATATTGTAGTTAAATGGTGTCCATCATTTATGGTCATAACCTCAAGAGGAAAGGCTATTGGTGACTTTTTTTATATTGATATTTTATTTTTATTTTGTTTGCTAAACTTCTTTATAAAATTGAGGGAAATAAACAACAATACTACTAAAGAAATGTCACTTTCTCCCCATATTTAAACTTTGAATGTATTTTGAAATGATTCAGTGATATCTGGTCATTTGATCTCAAAAACAAGTAGTTCTATGAAAATCTGTATTAATCATTTAAAAACACTTATCCTATGTTCTTTCAATTATAATTATTTACTAAAAAGTTTTAATTTAGTAATATTAATTCTATTTTTACCACATCGTTTACCTTATGAGACGATCCACACGTACAACGCACGTACCGTGAAACTAGTTTAATAAAATACTCCAATATCTTATTTCAATTTTCTCTGTTTCAAAGTTTTAAGTTGGTATCCAGCTATGTTTAATTCAAGATTATTCTTTTCGTGTAATTTATTTATGTATTATTAATATTTTTTCTTAAAATAAGAGCAAAACCATATGTTAATTTATGCTAATTTTTATTGTGAAAGTTAAATTTCCTAAAATTCGACCGAACCTTGTATGGTATAAATTTATACCCTCTCTAAGAACAAAACAAAAACACCCCAAAATCATACTTTACGTAACTACGTGATAAATCATACTTTACGTAAATGAGCACCTTGTTTTCCATTTTTCGTTCTAGATTAGGGTTGTTCAAATTCAAATCGAAAAGAATACTATTAATTGGTTCAATAATTTGATAAAGATTTTAAGTTTTTTTTATCAATTTATAGATTTCGTAAATATTTAGGTTTTCTCTTTACGGATTAACTGATAATTCAATAATAGCGAAGGATAAATCTGGTTGGTCCATTATATTTTACTACTTGGGTTGTGCAAATAATACAAAATCAATTGATTCCTTTTGTATCAAATGTTCTGCTAGTTATTTTCTACTTGCAATTAATCTTTCGTAATATCGTGTGCACTGTGTTGTTAATACTTATTCCAAATTGGTAGATGATATTCAGTTTAATGAAATTTGATTTCCAAGTTCAAATTGCATTATAATTTTTGAAATACTATATTAGATTTCGTTTATAAATTGTCTGTAAGTGATTTTCAATAAATAAATAAATTATGTTTAATCATAATAGTTGAATTGATAATATTTAATATCTTAATAATTTAACATATCTAAAAAATGATTATCAATGAATCAATTTGATAACTTTTAAAATTGAAATTGACCCGAATCAACTGATACTCAACTCTATTCTAGATTTTTCATTTATATATAGAGAAAAGATATAAATTCACCCCTGAAGTTATACCGAAAAGTCAGATACACACTTAAATTATTGAGGCAACCTATTACACACTTACACTTCTCAAAAGTGAATTTAATACCACCCTCAAAGCTGACATGGAAATAAGATTAAATAAAAAATAAAAAGATGCGTTTGAGTAAAAAAAAAAGACAAATTTTTTTCCCACCCCCACCCCTCTCCTTCACGTTACCCTACCTTTCTTCTTCCTCTATTTTTTTCTTATCACAAACACTCTTTTTGCTATGGTTAATGTGAAAAATGATTTTTTTTCATGATAAATTTTCAAGAGAAAAATAGAAAACAACATTGGGGGATAGAAATTCATCGCAAAGATCGCAAAGTTGTTTAATTAATTAGGTTCACTGTTCGAAAAAAATTCCGACGAGACATCTAAAATTGGTCAATCCTTACTATTCCCACATCATATTCGTCAAGTCAAGAACGGATTATTCAATTTATTTTTATGTTTTTTTGTTGATTGTGAGCATTTGAAATAAGAAAATTTTCAGATCTTGCTTTTTTTGTGTAAAAAGTTTCTGGATTTTGCACAAAATTCAATTTTTTAATGTATGTTCATAAATATTTCTTTTCTCTCAGGAAAATCCTCTCTAGATTTACTTCAAAATCAGTAATAGTAAATTGAGCACTAGTTTTTCAATTGTCTGACTAAAATCTTTGCAAATAAATATTGCAAGTTTTCACAATTCTCCTCTTTGAGCTTGAATGAAATTTGTATATTGTGATAATTTTTTGTGGTGGATTTGGTGATGGGTGAAAAATTAGTGGTGGTATGACTTTTAATTTCGATTATGACAATGAAACTCCTGATTTTGAAGTGGATGGTGAATTTATGGTTATGATTGTGATGAATTTCAATGATAGTGATATGGTGAATTTTTAGCTAAATTTATGATGTTTGTTATCAATTTTTTTATGATGGCAATGGTTGTGGAAAGATTCTGATGGTGAATTTGATTATGAGTGGTGAAATCTATGGTGGTGGAGAAGTGGATTTGATGATAATAGCAACAATGGTAGTAATTTAATAGTGGGTTTGATGGTGTATAGGGAAGAAGAAGAAATTGGGTGACATAATTTTTTTTTAAAAAAAATCTGACGTAATTATTGATGTGGCAGCGACATGGTGATGACGTGGCGCGAGTGTGAAACACTTTCTCATCATGTGACTGGTCGTATGTGCGCCAGGATTGAAATAAATTCACTTTTAAGTAATTTAGGTGTGTAATAGATCGTCACAATAATATAAGTCTATAACTGACTTTTCGTGATAAGTTTAGGAAAAAATTTATGCTTTTTCCCTTATATATATGAACATGTATTATACCCTTTTTAGATGTACTGACTCGACACTTTCACGTGCTAATTATGATATGTTTTGTTAGTTAGTAATATTTTTACGTGGACAATATCTATTTCATGCAAGTTTAGTCATTTCAATAGCTAGCCACCTCTTATTCAAAAGTCACCTCTCTTATACCATTTGGCCCAAAAGAAAAAAAAAATCTTGAAATTGCTTTGCTGATTAAATGAAACTAATAAAAGGTGGTTTTTCAAATTATAAGTACTTTTATTTTTATTTAATTTGATTATGAGTTTGAATTACTAATGGTGCAAAAAGAAAAATTTCTAGAAAAGGTTGAAAAATAAAGTGTTTTGCTTTTCATAGTCTTACATTATTTATTTTTCACGTTGTGCATGTGAAGAAATAAAGTTAATTTTTTAGAGTTATAAAATATCTTAATTATTTATGGATTTGTTAAAAGTCTATGGAGTAATTGTCAGAATAATGTACAATATTGATACTAAAAAGAAATTATAATAGTAAAAAACCTTATAATTAACAAATAATATTATTGTGGTAAATCGTTGTCTTGAAAGTGATCCCTACCTTTATAGTCTATCAGAAAAATGAACAAAAGAAAAGGAAAAGTACAAATCTCAAAATAAGACATCAACAAGTCTCACAGGTGCAAAATCAAATTTAGATTAGGACTCACGTATATTCCGTGCACAAAAAGAACAACTCAGTTCATTTTACCTTATAAGTTTATATCTTCACGTGTGCGAGGTCACTCCCTTTTTCTGACTTTTTACAATTCTAATAGAAGAGAATTGTATATAATAAAGAGAAAAAAATTTCCTGATCAATGAGAGACTTATATCTTTTCACATCAGACATGAAAATAAGGGCGGAAAAAGGACACACAAGAATAAAGAGAGGATGCTACAAGAATTTCTTCATTTTTTGCATTACAAAAGAAATTTTTAATGCCAACATTCCCCCACCAATAGAAAGACAAATAATAAAAATAATTTCTAGAAAAAAAAAGAATATGTATTTAAGTGTCAAATCAATTTGAATTGACAGATAGTGAAATGAGGCAACAACTATATCTACAAAGTGAAGTACTCTTGAATTAAATGGATTTAAGGTGAGACTCTCCTACATATCATATTTTTAATAAAAAGAGGAAAAACAACCCACAATTTATCTTTATTCTTTGCTTACAAAAGAATGTTTTAACATCAATAATAATATCTTTGATATTTATTGTACTTAAGAAATATCTAAATGTCCTAGAAGCTCAAATATTTAAAGTAGATAATATAATTATTTAGTTATGTTTCTACTTAAAATCAACCCTAGACAAGTATAGGTACAAATGACCTTAGTCATACATTTGTAATCAAACCAATTTAATAAAGCCCTTTTCCCTCACAAAGTTGTTTTATTTTTTTTTCTACTATTCTCAAGAGTGAAGTCTTATTAACCACTTTACGAGTTTTGGGCTAAATTCACTCCTTAACTATGACTAAGGCTTAGGTTACATCCCTGTACTATAATAGTGAACAAAAAACATCTTTTTAGTATTTAAAATATAGCAAAAATCATTCTTCTGTCTATTTCAATAAAAAAACTAACGTTGCTTTTCTAAAAAGTGATTTTCTCTCTCCCATCTCCCCATTTTGTCCCTATCAAATCTGTCCCATCATCTTTCATGTTCAGCAAAACCAAAAAGGAAACTCAATCTTTCTAAACTTAACAAAATATTCAAGATCAAAAACAACTTTTTCTCTTCAACAAGAGTGGAAGACAGGGCAGAGGGCTATACACAAACAAGGTGAAAGAATAAAAAATCATTGAAAATTTCTTATTTTTCTGATTCGAAAAATATTTGCAATTTTCTATTTCTCAAACTAAAACATCTTCTTCATTCTTAAAAACACTAGATATTGCGGGTTGCAGTATAACAACTAATCGGAACAATGTCGGACTACAAAAAAAGCTCAATTTATGGGGGGTCATTTTGTCAATTTGTGGCGTTTTAGGGACCCCACAAATTAAATTATGGCGGTTTTTAAAAACGCTACAATTACTCTTGCCACGAGCATATTTGTAGCGGTTTTAGTAAACCTCCACGACGCCCCCCACAAAATCACTAATAAATTTGTGGAGGTTTTCTAGTATCAAATTATGACGGTTTAAATTTTTTGTGATATAAGATCAATATTTACATAATTTGATTTGTGGAGTCTTACAAAATTATTATTATTTTAATAATAAAAATGAAATTTGATTTACATTAAGTCTTAAAAATAATATAAATAAATAATTTTATTAAATAACACACTTAATGCAAATCAAATTTCATTAAACAAATTTATATTTATAAGTTTCACAAGTTTAAACTCATGTGAAATAAAAGTAATACAAACTTGTGTATAATAACTTCAACATTACATTTTAAATCATAAAAAATTCACAACAAATAAATATAAAAAATTCTATAGCATTTGTTTGGTGATTTAGGTTGTTGTCACTCAATCTCTTATCCAAAGTGAAGTAAGCTCAATCCCCGCATCAAGCTGAAAATAATAATGTGTGTATATATAAGATAAAACATTGAAGTGAAATTGGATATACAAAGTAGAAAAAATATTCAAGCTTATCTTAATAGATTAAAAAAAAAAAAAAGGATCAAAGATTACAATCAAATTGAAATGAAGAAGGAGAATGTGTGTATATATAATGAAATTAACTTTCAATATTAATTGTTATATATCATATAATTTGAATATATATATAATTTTGAAAAGTAACAAAATAAATTTTTGGGGGTCGATAATCTCCACAAACTATTCTAACTTATGACAATTCTCTAACCTCCTTAATAAAACTACCACAAAAAGATTTATATTGTGGGAGTTAGAAAAAAAGTTACAAAATGTATTAATAGTGGAGTTTTTAAGAACTCCCTCAAATTAACCGTCATAAATTGAGTATTTTTTTTTGTAAAAATAAAAGTTTTTACACCGTTGATAACTTGATATTATATGATTCTGACTATTCTTTGGAGGAGGATGATCTGTTATTTTTAAAAAATGTTGAATCTTTTGGGATCAGTATAACTGTGAAAAAGAAGAAAAATAATGGAAATCAAAATTATGTAAGTGAAGAGATGCATAGAAAGATGCAGAATGAGGTGGGTGACTCAGATTCTGTAGATTTTGATGATACAAAGAGTTTGAATAGCAATTGCGATTCTGAATTTGAAGATTGTAACTTTCCAAAGCACAACCCAAAAATAGGTGCCTTTTTTTACTTTTAACGAGATGATTTTTTTTTTTTTGGTAAGTAAGCATTTTATTACCAAAGAGAAGTTTACAGCTCAAAAACTTCTTCCAAACTAACTTTTGGAAACAGCCCTTGCACCAATTGGTACATCTTTTTTACAGAGAAATAGTGCAATCTTTGGAATTGATCTTCTGTGTAACCAGCAGCTTCTACGTACTCTGTAGCTTTGAAAATTTTCTTGATAAGCCAAGATGCTTGTTTTGTATTGACCTCCCATAGAGTTCCGCCCTTTACATAATACATGTGAACCCATTTAACCCATAACTTATCCTTTTTATGGCTAAGATTCCACAAGAGTTTGCAAAGAGCAGCCTAGTTCCAAGAAGAAAATATTGAGAAAGTTCACTCCACCTGCAGTCTTAGGCATACAAAGTTTGTCCCAGGCTAGCAAAGCTTTCTTTGAAACCTCCACTCCTCCTGTCCAGAGAAAAGTTCTACAAATTTTTTCAATAGCCTGAACTAATTTCTTAGGAAGCAAAAAGATTTGAGACCAATACACTTGAATGGAGAAGAGAACACTTTTCAGAAGTTGTACTCTCCCAGCATAAGAAAGAAATTTAGAGGTCCAAGAAGTTACTCTTCCAGTCATTTTCTCTATTAGGGGTTGGCATTGGACTAGCGAAAGTCTTTTAGTGCTTAAGGGCACCCCTAAATATCGAAAAGGTAGATCACCTTTAGTTACTCCCAAAGCTTCAATGATCTGCTCTTGTATTGATTGTGTGACCCCTTCGAAATAGGTGCCTTTAATCCTGAATTAGAGCTGGGAATGGTATTTAGTAACAAAAAGGAATTCAAGGAAGATGTGGTTGCCAAAATAGGAAAGTCAATTCAGTGGACCAAAGATGACAAAGAAAGAGCTAGGGCCAAATGCAGAACTAATGCTTGTAAGTGGAGGATATTGGGATCACTAATGCAAAGGGATATATCTACTTTTCAAATCAAGACGTTTGTTTTCGAGCATACTTGTTTTGGGTGGAACTATAACAACAAAACCATCAATTCTAGTTGGATTGAAATGAAGTATGTTGATAGAGTTAAATCAAATAAGAACTGGAAAACATCAGAATTGAGAGATACATTAAGTAGGGAATTAAAGTTCCATGTGAGTATGCATCAAGCAAGAAGGGCAAAGGAAAAGGCTATTGCAATGATCGATGGGGATATAAATGATCAGTTTGGTATATTATGAAATTATTGCAATGAAATTGTTCAAACCAATCCTGGAACTTCTGTTTTCATGAAACTAACTCCAAATGAGATTCCGAATAAGCCAATGAGATTTCAGAGGTTTTATATTTGTTTTGTAGCTTGTAAAACAGGATTTAAGGCTGCTTGTCGGAAGATTATTGGGGTCGATGGATGTTGGCTGAAGAATACTATGTATGGGGTACAATTGTTATCAGTTGTTACTTTGGATGGAAATAATAACATCTTTCCAATAGCTTATGCAATAGTCGAGAAAGAAAATAAGAAAATATGGCAATGGTTCTTAAGATATTTGATGAATGATCTTGAGATTGAAGAGCAATACTTGTGGACTTTTATGTCAGATAAGCAGAAAGGGCTCATTGAAGCTTTTGATTTAGTGTTGCCTGGTGTTTCTCATAGATTTTGTGTGCGACATTTGCATAGAAATTTCAAGAGAGCTGGATATTCTGGAATGGCTTTAAAAAATGCTTGGAAGGCAGCTTCAGCAACAACTATTGACAGATTTCAAGAAAATGATGAGCCAGGATCTAGCAGGATGAAGTTAAAACGGAAACAAAAATCGGTTGATTGTAGAAAATGTGGTAAACCTGGCCACAACAGTAGAACTTGCAGTTTCTCCTCAGATGACATTGAAATTCATCCGTCGGACTACCTTTGTAGTTTGGACTCCATCATGGTCGAGGAAGCATCAAGTTGCCATAATGTTGAAAAGCTACCCGGAAGAATATTCAAATATTCAAATATTTAAGTTATTTTTATTGTAGCTTACATGTATAACTATTCATATTTAATATTTTAATTTTCTTATTTCAGGTTAGAAGAGGTACATCTCAAGCCAGCCAACAACGTCAGAGCTTTCCATTTTCTCCATGAAGTTGCAACATTGAAGAAAATACATTTTTAGCTTTGGGTCTTTTTTTTTTGGATATTTGATGTATCAAACTAATGATATGTCACTAGTTTTTATTGCTCATTTGTTATATTCTTGTGCATAGAACTAATGAAAAATGTTTTAGCTTTATGATGATTTAATGACACTAGACTTTGCTGTTTTTTTGCTTATTTTGTGTTGTCTTTGTTGTTACATTAACTTTCTGTTTTACTAAAACCATGAGTTTTTTTCTTCTTTTCAATTTTCTACTGTTTTGGTTATTTTTTTTGGCAATATTTTGCTGGTTTACCCAGTTTTTTGTTGTTTTTCTGCAATTTTGCAAGTTTATGTCTTTTTTGTTACTATTTTTTTGCTTGTTTAGTTGCTATTTGGTAGTTTGAAGTGCTCAAGATGTGAAAAGGAAAAAAATGATTAGACTATACCAAATGCTTTTTAGTGAACTTGAAGAACATACTTAATGAATTTAATACAAGAAGTTCAAGTAAGTTTAACACATAAAACAAGTTCTCATTATGTTCACTTTGCAACTTTCAGTTTCGTTGATCTTGTTTAACCATGGATAGTCTTTGCCTATTGCTTCAAATTCTTGTAATAATCTTGAAGTTGTGCTTCTAGATCAATCATTTTTTAGAGTGTTCGAATCACACGATGGGTATGCTCTGCTTGCTTGTCTATGCTCCTCACTAGTTTATATTAGTCTCTTCATCTCGCCAACTGAAAAAGTTACATAATCTCAGTAATACTTACTTATAAATCAATATGAAAGGCATTGCAAATTATTAAAAAAATGCTTAAAATGTCTTGAATATCGATAATACCATAGTTGGGTGTGGACGATCGACCACTTAAACTTCGAACTGACACTGTTCCGGTTAGTTGTTATGCTACAACCCGCAATATCTAGTGTTTTTAAGAATGAAGAAGACGTTTTAGTTTGAGAAATAGAAAATTGCAAATATTTTTCGAATCAGAAAAACTAGAAATTTTCAATGATTTTTTATTCTTTTACCTTGTTTGTGTATAGCCCTCTGCCCCGTCTTCAACTCTTGTTGAAGAGAAAACGTTGGTTTTGATCTTGATTATTTTGTGAAGTTCAGAAAAATTAAGTTTTCTTCTTGGTTTTGGTGAACATGGAAGACGATGGGATATATTTGAGAGGGGCAAAATAGGGAGATGGGAGAGAGAAAATCACTTTTTAGAAAAAGCAACGTTAGTTTTTTAACTGGAATAGACAGAAGAATGATTTTTGCTATATTTTAAATACTAAAAGGATGTTTTTTGTTCACTATTATAGTACAAGGATGTAACCCAAGCCTTAGTCATAGTTAAGGGATGAATTTAGCCCAAAACTCATCACTTTTACAAAGGTGGCTTTTAGAAAGCTCATTTTTATTTTATATTCCATAGTTCAATGGTTCGGTAGACTTCTGTTACAAATGAGAGGGAGTGAAACTCCAAGATTACTACATTCATTACTATTTCTTGTTCTTCTTTTCCCTTTGTCTGATCCAATTCTGTGTTTGGGAGTTACTGAGAATTTGATATAAGGAGAAGAGCAAAAAAAGAACAGAATAAACTTCTATCCTCACTTGTAAAGAAAATTAGATGGTAGCCAAAGTCATATTGGAAACAGACAACTCCCGAAGGCTTTACTTGAACATTTTTACTCAATTATAAGGCGAACAGAGAGTTCCTTTGTGCTTTTTCGTTGAATTCTCTATCAACTTCTTTTCGTTGCATAATAGATATGAAATATGAATGATAAAAGAAGAAAACATCCAGGAAGAACGATGAAATGACACGAGTTACTATTGGAACGAACGTCCAATTCTAGGAGGAAAAGTAATACACCAAGATGAGTATTGATCCGAGGACTAAACTGTTAGATAACTAAATTTCAGCAAATGTATTTTACTGTAGTAACAATCAGAAATCAGAGTTTCTGGAGATCACAGTGATTGGCTGATTGCTTGTAAAACTTCCATCTTCTATCAAGATACTATATTCTTGGTAAGGGAGGAGCAACTTTGATGGCCTCCCAAGATTGATTTGGTTATGCCTTTGTTTTCCCCAGAATTTGGGTTTGATATTGAAATCTTGAGAATCTAGGCTTGTGGTTCCTTATAGCAGGGACAAAGTCAAGAATACCAGAGATGTCTACTATTTGGACTGCCACAAGCATTGTCAGTGGTTCAACGGGCATTTCATCCTGAACACTTATAAACTGCAAAATTTTACCATATTGAAGACCACTTATGTACAATCCCTAACAAAAGGGGTTGAGGAGAAGGGAAGGGTGCAATTAAATGGTATCTACATATTTTCCACAGCATTTGAGATCTCTTCAGTCCTCCTTGAAATACATCATTGAATGTCAAGGCGGTACCATTTGCAGCACAACCCTCAATTTGGCAGGACGCGGACCTTTTAAACCAAATGATCAACATCTCTTCACCTGGGGCCTTGGCTGAGGTGGAGGATAGATCCTATTACGGTTGATGCCATCACATTTTTGTCGTGGAAATGCCACTCAAGCACTTAGAAACAAAGAGAGACAGCATGTAACTGCAAAAGCAGCAATCTCTTTTTCTCAAGGAACCGATGGGTTTGCAGCTTCTACTGATTCTTTAGAGTTCTTTCCAATTAAATCGTAATTAATAGAAGCCAGCTGTGACAAGTTCTGGAAACATCCAAGGAAGAAAGATGGAAGGCAAATTAGATAGAGAAAAGAGGTCAGTTAGTACATTAATTAGAGAAATATAGTAACTAAATCTATCGTGTTCACTAGTTCCTCTCAAACAGCAGCAAGAACATCAGGTCAAATGTGCTTGTCAATCAATACTCAAGAATTCATCAGAATATGTAAAGCAAAAACAAGAGATTCATATCCATGAATGTTATTCAAACAATAGGGTAATAGCAAGGCAGCATTTCTCACCTTAAACGAAAAGTTACTGAAGGAGTAATTCACATTCAGGGAAGGGGCACTAAAGTCTGCTAGATTACCGCATTCATCTCCCTGTTATGACAAATTCTGGGTTAGAACAGTGATAACAACAACATATACCAGCAGTTAGTGGGTATAGAGAAAAAAAACTGTGTTAATTTATGTATTTGAATATCAGAGGGTCAAACGGCAGGCAGGTATAAACCAGTAGTCCTCCTCTGTTAGAAAGCCAGGTCATAATCAAATTTTAGACTTTGATATGCTCTGCAAATCTGAGAAAGGTATACCTCTTCATCTTGTGGATTGCTGTATGAACTGCTGCCAAATGAAGCACTGCCACTCTCACTCAACTCATAAAAATCGCTACCTCCATTGACATTCTCATCTTCTGGATTCCAAATGTAACGGCTCATAAAATAGCTAGTGTCATGTGCATCAGCAGATGGGACAAACGTAGCCTGTCGAAATTTAATTACAGCATTATTATTCCTCCACTGAATAAATCAGTTTTATTGGAGAGTGGAGAGAAGATAGAAAGAGAAAGAAAACCTTTTGCCTTGCAAGTGTGTCCCAGTTGATATCCCTAAAGAAAGGAAGTCGCTTTACCTGTTAAAATAAAGAAGGTAAAAAGGAATAAACTAGAATTTTCTTTTACATTTTGCATTTATAGAAGTAGCTGGATTACAGTGTAACTTGTTAATGGGAGATTTTTACCTCTCCTGACCCTGTTGCACCTAACCTTTGAATTGGGTTTTCGTTCAACAACCTTACGAAAGCAAAAATAAAGTTAAGCACATAAGCAGGCAGCTTCCCAATCACGTATCAAATATCTTCTTGAAAAAAGCTACTGAGACTGTTATGAGTAGTATAGATAGATTATTTAAACATGTGAAAGAAAATGGTAAATATCAACCTTTTTTGTATTTTTTCTAGAAAGCATATAATAACTCCGAGGGTACATGATAGGGGTTTCGTTGGCCTTGCCAATTCAGAACCACAAGCATTTCTGGTAATTAACTAAAACCAAGACCTTTGTTGCAAGACTTACTTGTTAATCAAGTCATATGCTTCTACGCTCATTTCCTCTGGTATCTTGGGCCAAGGTATGTCCCTGTTAATGATATTGTCAAAAATTTGCTGCAACAAAATAGGAGCTTGATATTAGATTCTATCACACTTTTATATATGTCAAGCGAAATAAAAAAACTACTATGAACTATCAACTCATTAGCAAACTTCCTCAAAAGAGATGAATGAATATAGAGAATTTGGCCAATTGGAGCCAAGAAAAACTACCATACGCAGAAAAGCCCTTATTGAAAAACCCAAATAACAAGCAGAACGAATAAAATAAAGTTAAAAAGCATTTGGCTCTTAAATAGGTTCATACAATTAATATAGCAGCACCAACAGAACATAAAGAACCTAAATGCTCCTCATGAAGTAATCTGTTTCGAAACAATTGGTGATAGATCCAAGAATTAAAAGCACCGGAAAAGCAATCTGTTCCAAATTTTAACAACCAAAACATACCTTCTGATGCATTCAGAATTAATTGTATTGCACTCAAGAATGTATGACAAAATTAGCACAATGTAGTTGGTGCAACCAATTATATAACTACATGTTACAGTACCCCAGGACTGTCAACTTAACAAAACAAGAAAACAGGATACCCAATTATAAAGGAAAACACTCGATGTGGATATTTTAACCAGAGGTGTGAGCGGTTGGTTGTAGCACGAGTTAGGAGAAGGAGAGGTAGTCTGAAAAAGAACTAGGAGGAGGTGGTGATTAGACAGGACATAACACAAGTAAGCTTACTGAGGACATGATCCTAGATAGGAAGGTATGAAAGTCGATGATTAGGGTAGAAGGTTAGCAGGTAGTCGAATGTTGTCACACTTTAGGTGGGAGAGGCAGGGGCTAACCCCATCTCCTCTCCTTCTTATTTGTAGTAGTATTTAGAAATCACATAGTTTCTTATTCTTCAATGCGTTTTACTATTGGTTGATTCATTTGCCTTGTATCTCGATATTATGTTGTCATATTTTCTTACAACCCTGCTTCGAATGTTTGGATTAGCTTATTTTAAGTAGTTTTTGACTTTTAAGCTATTTTTTATTTTTAGAGGTGTTTGGGAAAGACAAAGTGTTTTTAAACACTTATTTTTAGGCCATAAAAGTACAAAAAATAAGCTAAAAGCCAAAAGCTAGGTATGACCAATTTATGGCTATTAGCTTATAAGCTACTTAAAAAAAGTCAATCCAAACACCCCTTTACTTCTCTTTTGAAACCAGGATCTATTGGAAACCGTCTCTCTTCTCCACAAAGGTAGTGAGATAAGGTTTGCGTACATCTTACCCTCCCCATACTCCACTTGTGGGAACACTAAGTAAGTTGTTGTTGTTGTTGTGTCCTTCCAGAACCATAAAGCTCATCACTAGTGTGTTACAATCATGGAACACACTCTCATCCATCTCTAAGGGGCGGGATCTAATGTTTTTGTTATGGGTTCATGCAAAACTAATTGCGTTTGCGTTGTACTGCATTTTGATTAAGAAATTCACTAATATCTATAAATATTTGAGTAGGAACCCATAAACTTTAAATCATGATTCTGCCTCTGTATCTCTAACATGTTTCTCCATATATTCAACTATACTTTTTGGTGAAATTATATAGGAAGTTCAACATAAAGACTGAAAAAAGATACACACAATCATCCAAGTTCATGCTTCAAATCAACTTATTTGTCACAGTCTACAATGAGGACTGGTCATCCTGCAAAACTACAAATCTGTGATATCCATCTTAGCGGGAAAAAAAGTTGCAAAAGAGAGGGAAATCCTGATTTAATGAGATTTGAAAAGCATTCAACATTGATATAATCTTGCATCTAAAATAGCCTTTAATATACTAATCAACATTAAAATCAAGTAACAAGTAAAAGAATAGTTAACTCTACAAAAGAAAAAACTGCTGAGTTGTCACAAGGCATGCCGAGGCCATCTCTCCTTGTCTAGTAGTCTGCAAATTATCCGACATAGAAAGCATACCTGAGGATGTTCTGCATTAAAAGGAGGAATACCAACAAGCAGCTCAAACAAAATGACACCCACTGACCACCAATCAGCTGTGGCACCTAGAAAAGAAAAATAGATTTATTATAGCAGAACTCATAATGAAACAACTTGTATAAAAATATATGCACTCTCTCTCCTACTAATCAGACACAGCTTGGATTAAGAATGGAGATCACGGTGTTGATTTTACTTAACAAATATTTTAGGTGAAAGTAGAAACTTCCAAAATAGTTCTCAAAAGCTGGTTTGATATGAAACATGACGTGTCTAAATGTGAATTCTTGACACTAGTAATGGAGATATAAGAGTCGTAGAAGTTTGTCAAACTCTTTCAGATGTTCCAGAGGGAAGTGTGCTGCATAAACTGGGAAAAGGGAGTAGTTTGTGACTATGAAAGATCAATTGTCAGATGGGTCCATACCATGTCCCATGCCGAGAAGTATCTCAGGTGCTAGATAATCAGGGGTGCCAACAACTGCATTTTTCTGCCTCTGTTCTCTTTTGAGTGAATTTTCATCCATCTTGGATCTATCTTCCCCAAGATAGGCAGAACTTGGAACTGATGGTCCTGCTAAGTCATCAGTGCTATTGATGAGACCAACCTTTGAGAGCCCAAAATCTGTTAACTGTAATTATGAGGATTAGATTGTGAGAACTAGGAACTAAAAGAAAATACAAGTTACATAAGATGTTGTCAAGCTCTTTAAACAATTGCCTGAAATTCAGCTCAACTTAACGACAATAACTCCAACACACAAGCTTTTGGACCTTTAGAAAACTAAAAACAGTAGTAGTCTCATAAAAGTAATTTTTACCTTGATGTGACCGCTTGGACTAATCAACAAGTTATCTGGCTTCAGATCTCTATGAATGATATTTAAAGAATGGAGATACTCCAATGCAAGAACCTGAAAAGGAAAAATAAGATCTATATACAACTTCTGAGAATGGTAGAGAAGTTGGTAGCATGTTGAAGTTTAGCAAGCCTATTAAATTAGTCCTTACTAATTCTGCAATGTATATACGTGCCATATCTTCCTCTAAGCAGCCCAGATTTCTCAGCAATGAAAAAAGATCCCCACCATTTAGGTACTCCATGACCAGATAAAGGTTCTCCCTGCATGTGAAGGAGTAAAAAAAGCGAACCTGTTCACCCACCAGATAACCATTAGTATGGTGTCTTAGAAGTGCTTTGTTTCTTATTTTAACAGTTTGATATATGTTAATTTCCAACAAACAAAACTTGGTTCACGAAGGAAGAGTATATCTGGCATTGACTAACCACAAAAGGATTGCGGACTGATATTAAAATGTCTCTCTCAGCCAATATACTTTCTACTGAATTTTTGCGTATCATGTCAGCCTTTTTCAAAACCTGTGAAAAATAGGGTCGTTAAATTCAGGAGATGAATGGAACTACGACCTAAACTCGGTGGGAAAAATTCAGGGAAGGAAGCTTCCAGACTTTAATTCTGAATAAATTAGTGGATGGAACCATGGTGTATGTAGGTGTATGTTAGTTTCAGCTAGTTGCAACACATACGGACTGATAAGAACATCTCCTGCAAATTACTTGAAATTATTATCCTTCAATGGGATAAAATTCTTACCTTGATTGCGAATAAGTCACCTGTTGCCCTTTTCCTGGCGAGGAAAACTCTACCAAAAGCTCCCCTACTGATTGGTTTTATAATTTCAAAATCTTCAATAGATGTTCGTTCCTTGGACAATGTATTTATAGGGCTTGCACGCATACTGCGACTTGAATCATCTTCTGTTGAACTGTCCTCGTCACCTGTGGTATTGGATGGTTCCACTCTTTCATCTTCAATGTGCCCACAAAGTAATATATATTTCTCCCTGTAGAGTTTGAGAAAAGATGCAAAGTAGAACTAGAATGACATCTGAAGTCAAGATGAATTAAAATTGAAACATAATCTCTTCTTAATTTCTGTGAATGTCATCAGTTTTACAAGAATAATAAAACTCACTGCAATAGTTTCTCAATACGTCTCCCAAAGGTCTCAACAACAAGAGCATCCACCTTCCTATCCTGGATTGCATATTTTAGGTCTTCAAGTCGGTCAAGCAAGTATTCCAGTGTACTGTAATCATTGTTGTTTGCATTGGAAACTGATCGAGCAATATCCAATAGCTTATTTATCTGCCATGATTCTCCACAATATAATTAACAGACTTAATCAACGTCCAATTGACAAACAAGGAGCCTATACTATTTAAACCCCAAGTAGGTGGTACTAGGAGTACAAATGTCAAAACTATGACAACAACCAGAATATGAAAATAATGATCAACAACTTATACTGTTTATAAAGATGCAAACCCTAATAGTAGCTTAGTTGGTGGTTCAATACTCCTACATATGCAAACCTGAGGTTCATCCTCAACTTCCTGCTACTAACTTCAACATTTTAGGGCTAACTTGGTCCATTTGTGGTCGTGTCTTTATGCGCACCATCTACCTTTTTTAAAATTTTCTTGAAAACACTCTTAATTACATTCTTTTACGTTAAGTTTTTGCAAACAATTTCATGTAAAATACAAAAGTAAAGTATTATTCCAAAATATGAGCATGCAGCAGAAGTTTGCCATAGTTTATAATAATAACAATATGGGACTGCTGCCTGTTTGATTATTGGGTTTTAGGGAATTACTAGTAAAAATAAAACATAGAAGTTTAGGAGGTAGCCAGAAGAGAGAGAGAAAAGATGAAGTTTGGAAGAGGCAATTTACAAGGGAACTCTTCTGAAGGACGCACTAACCATGCCATGGACCAAAAAAAGACTTGGGGGGAGAGCGAAAGAGCACAAATATGTAGTTGAAATTCTTCTGAAAGGGGCATCAACTATGTACATGAACCAAAAGGACTTGGAGCAAAGAAAGCCTTGGCCTTCTTGTCAGGGCAGGATCTAGGGGGGCGGGAGGGTGTTGACCCGAACCCCTATGCAAAAATTACACTGTATATATAAGGTAATTTTTTTTTTTTTATTTATACATAAAGATTTTGGATTCCCTAAACATAATACTAGAGGTTGGCTTAGTAGTTTATGGAATTCAAAATTCATCTTGAGTTCCAAGTTCAAATCTCAAAGAGTACATTTTTATTTTTCAAACCCCCTTAGTGAAAATCCTAGATACGTCACTGCTTCTTGTTCCAAAATAATTCCTTTGTATTACTGCCACACTTCATTGATGATTTATTTTTAATTGAACTCCAGCTACCACATACAGTAAAACCATAGCACTTTACTCAGTTTGATATTGGAATCTCATAATTGCTAGATATCAGCTCTTGTACCATTTTTAGATTTTTTCGTTCAAACCAACTGGGATAATTATTCTGTCATAGTCCTCTCACACAATTTCTTCCAAATTCATAATACCAAGAAACTACTAAAGTTAACTCAAATCTAGAAAATAACCTATAAATCGAGAACTAGCAGAATTACATTAACTGTCAATTATACAGAAACAGATAAAGGCTCAACAATCTCAATCATAGAACTTTCTTACTAGAACATCTGTCACCATATGAATTTGCTGAACTTCCCATCAAGAATATTAAATATGTTTGAGCAAGACAAGGAGGCAAAACAGTTGAAAATATAAGATAGGTAACTTTGATGAATGATTTCAAGTACCTTAACAGATAAAACAATGTATAGCACAAAAAGCCTAAAATATCTATAACTGATGAAAAGAAAAAACACCAAATCCTGTAAATGTCAATAAGAAGAAACCAACTTTGCAATAATGACCTGTACTGGGGCATAAGAACAAGACCAACCTTTGCCCAAGAAAAGTTTTTTGTATTAGATTGGGATGTCCTACTCTCCATAGCACAAATAGTTGAATTTGGGCTAAAAATATAGTTTAAACAAAAACAGATTTTTTATAGTTTGTATACTTTAGCGTACATTATATCTTTCTTAACAGTTATCCAAAAGAAAAACAAGCAGCAATATGTAAAGGTTTGAGTAAAATGATTTTAGCTGTATGTAGTAGATTGAAAATGTAACGGTAAGATTAAAATGAGTAACCTCAAGAAAACATCCAGAACTGAGAGGAAAGTACCATAAATTTCATTTCATTTTCTATACCTGCTGATAACTTTCATGTTCAGATACCATTATGCGTCCACTCAGCATCAGCTCAATCTGACCAGTTCGTGGAGTCACTAAAGGTGACCTGGGTGTTAAGCTCCCAGCTAATGACTGTTTCTTAGATATGTCAGTCAAGCTGTTGACATTTTCCAGAAGACATCTACTATCAGACTCAGGAAGACAATCTAGCATGTCTTCAGAGCATCGTTGAGACAAGCCATTCTGCTTGACTAACAAGGCATTCAACTCTTCAGGCATATTCAATGTAGACCCTCTTGATACATCAGGACTTCCTGCCCCTGTGTCTGTACTCTTTGGAGTCCATGATTCAAGTATTCTTTCAAGAGTATCCACAACTCTTTCTAATCGTTCATTTACTGTCCATCCCTTTAAATCACATCTATCAGCAATCGTACATATTCTCGAGTGCTGTTCTACGTACACAGTTGGTATTTCAACTTCGCATATTCGACAAATAAATGAATCTTCATATGATAAGCAAGGTTGATCCCACATTCCCCAATTTACCTTCTTAATCTTTGAAGTTTCCTCAGAATTCTCAGGAGGGCATAATGGAGTGTTTCCAAAATGATCCATCTCCTCTTTGTGTTGCAGACTATCAGTCTTGTCCTTGGATGGGGTGGTTTCAACAGAGTCATTTCCCCTGCGGCTTCTGTCAGCTGCAGAAGGAAGCTTCTTCCATGACGACATTCTGTAGCTGTTTGCAGCAGAAGAAGCAACACTTTTTGCAGTGCTAACCTCCAAGGTATCTCCGACTTCATTTGTGCGGTCATGTTTAACAGGCAGATTGCTTTGCTCGTATCCTAGGAACTTTTGACCTCTTCTTGCACTTAAGTCCTGGCTTTTTGACCCACTAATTCGTTCTGGATAAAATCCAAGGTCACTAAGTTGGTGAAAAGACAAAATGTGGTCTTCATCATAACCACTCTCCTTCTGGAACTGCACAAGTCTAGTGCAACGAGTGAGAATAAACAGAAGGCGGGTGTGCGCTTGTTTTACGGTTCCCACAGGTAACTCTTGACGGTGGTCATCTAGAGTCTGAACAATGCCTTCACACTTTGACCAGAATTCACTTGGTGGCATCTTAGTGCAACGCCTTGCCGTAACCAGCAAATCTTCCAAACTCTCTCTCCATTCAGGATGAGATTCTGAAGTCTTCTCAAGTATCCCAACCAAATCTCCTGCAAATATGCCTAGGTCAGAATTGACCTCTTCCTTTAATTTGTCAAATTTTGCTCGAACCATCACCATAATTTCCTGTGACTGGCATATCAGACAGTAAAAAAAGGATAAGCATGTAAAAGGCCTCAGGCAGCAAATGTGGCATAACGGGAGCTAAGAAAAGCCAACATACTTCCACACGCCCTAGAGCACGAGACTTCCAAAACGGAAGTGGGCGGACTCCTTTTGAATTTAGTTCATGAGAGAAGCTCTTGATATCTGGAACTCTCTTTCTACGACCACTGGTAGCTCGCAGTATAGCCTGAAAACGTGGAGATTGCATTTCCTTGGAAGAAGCTGCATGACTTCCCTATTTTGAGAAAAATTACAGTGAACTTGCTTCACCAAATGATTGAATTAACCTTTTCCAAAATGAATATAAAATCATGAAACAAAAGGAAATAAAGTAAAAGGTGAGTTCACCTCTGCACTTGAAATACTTGGTGGCGGCACTTTCAAAGGTCTTGACTGACTCCATGGAACTTTTTTACCTGAAAAATTACGCACTATTCAGAGTGGAAGTTATATGTTTCTTCATTGATTTCTCATGTTAAATTTTAAAATTCTCAAACAATCTTCCGCAGCCACCACATTGGTAAAATAACTGGTATTGTTTCAGTACAAAGACAAGGGATCATAGCTTGTTTCCGAATTCTCTTATGGGTGGAGACATTTAGATTTTAAGAAGCGATTTCACATTTATAAGTTACAAAGTTATTTGAGATTTCAGATCCGAAGAGGTGAAAATCTTCCAGGTTTTGAATTGAGATACACAAATCCAAATTACAAGGATATAATTAAAGGGAACGCAAAATCCACCTTGTTCTGAAGAATTTCCAGCAGGATGTTGAACAACGGAGGATGATTTAGAGCCTACGCTGTCGACTCCATCAAATGGAGTAACGAAAGAATTGCAAGCCCTAAGAGGTGATGGAGAGGAACGAGTCCTTATATGGTTTAGGCCGAGAATTGAAGCCTCGTTCGTCAACGATGTTTTGCTTCTGCTTTCATGATCTTCCTCCTCATTAGCGTCTTCATCAGGAAGACTATCTTCAGCAACTGGATGGTGTCCCGGTATAGAAGGAATCTTCCTTAGCTTTAGATTGACGGACGGCGACGTTGAAGGCGCTTGGCTCCGGTGGGAAGAATGTGAAGCTGTGGCGATCGAATTTAGTTTGTTTTTCTCAAGCTCGAGATTAGCGGGAGTCGTCGACATTGTAGTTGATTGTAGGAATAACGATCCGGTTCATAATTGCATGGTGATCAAAGAAGTAATTGATATCGCTAATCATCAATTTTGGTTAATTAAGTGCGAGAAATGTGATACTAGAATGGAAATTGGGGATTGGGAAATCCAGATTTTGGGATAATTAAGGGGAGAAGATTAAAGAGTTTGAAGAAGAGGGAGATTTTCGCGGGAAAGGGGGAAGTTAGAGGGTGACACGCAGGGAGAGGGGTGTATTGGAAATGGACAGAAATGGTTAATTCACTATATGACGTGCTTCCAACTACTGGGACCATATGGTAGTTAACTTGGCAACTATCTTTGAGAAGCAAATATTTTAGGGTGTGTTTGGAAGAAGCTAGAAAATATTTCATGTTTGCTTGATTAGTAAGAAGAAAATATTATCCCAAAGATATTTAAGTATTATATGGGTAAATATAATGATATCAAATCCGAGCATCTATATTGACCACAATTCGTGATTCGACCTGACTCCAACACCGGCTCATCCTGAAACTCGACTCAAACCTGAGACTCGGGACCTGACTCTCGTCCCAACTCCTAACCCCAAGACCGACTCCTAGCTCTAACTTGAGACTCTAGACCCGACCTTTGACCTTGACCCCGACTCAAAACTTGATCCTCAACTCGACCATGGCCTAACCCTAATTCATGATTAGACAACGACCCCAACCACAATTCGGTACCTAATTAACCCCGACCATAATCTCAAACTAGGATCGAGACCCGACTAACTTGACCTCAAGTTAGGGCTGGGTTTGGGATATGAAAGTCAGGAGTTGAGTTCTGAGTGAGGGTCGGGAGTTGAATTTCAAGTCTGAATTGGATTGGAAATGAAAGTCACTTTCCCTAAATTGGAAGGGAAAAAGTCCATTTAGAAAAAAAAATTCATAACATTTAAGTCAACTGTAACACTTGCATTTTCATACTAAGGATGAACCATTGGAAAAGAGTAAATTTGAATGAATGGTGTGGTATTAATAAGGATGCATGATTATACCCAACACCGTATTTGTGTTTATCCTTACACACCAAATCACTTGTCAATCTGAATTCAACACAAAAAGTCATACACTCGAAATATTGAATATTTTTCTAAGTGTTGATTGCTCCACGAAGTACGATGCCATGTCCATAGCACTAAAGTTCACCGCTATGATCACCGCTTCGCAGCAAAAGGTATAAGTGGACTTTGAAATTACTTATCATGATTTTTTGTGCATTTGGAACTCTGGTAGGTATGCTCCCTTGTTTTTTTCTTAGTTTAAAATGGTGTAATATAAAGAAGGCCATTTTTGTCATTTTCCGGTCAAAACTGTCATTAGACCTTCTGCGAGAACGCTTTATCAAGCCGATAAACGCCATTTCTCACCGGACTTCTTTTTCCGGTTCCCAGTTTCCAGTTTCTACTGCTTGGACTCCGATTAGAACCGGCCCCTTCTGCAGATTGAGCGAACAAGAGGAGCAGAACCTCGTTGTTAAGAGTCAGCACTTTCGTCTAGGGCGAACGCCATGCACGCTCTAATTCGCAAGTCCGCCGCTGCTCATGTACGAGCCAACTCCCACTTCATCCACATTTCAACATCTACAGCTCCCTCAATCAAAGAGACGGGCCTCTACGGCTTTCATCATTTGAAAACTCCCAAAGGCTTCCAACGATTCGTTGACGATGCTATTGAGAGGTAAGCATTTAAAAAACAGATAGCAAAAATTCTCTACTTTCGTTCGGTGAATGTCGATTGTTTCGCTTGTCTTTTATTGCTATGTTCCAGAAATTGATATACTTCATCTGGAGTTAAATAAGTGTTTTCTGTTTCATGTCCTTCACGTGTTTGATAGAAAAATTTCACATGCTTAATAGGTCACAAGAACTTGTGAACTATATCGCTGGCATGCCCTCATCTCCCGAAATTATCCGAGCAATGGATGAGATTTCTGATACGGTAAGTTTGGGTTTTTGTGGTCTAATTCTGCTTTTGTTGAAACAATACTCCGGACCATAACTGACCTATTTAATTTGATAGGTGTGCTCAGTAATTGATTCAGCTGAATTGTGCAGACATACTCATCCAGACAGGTGGTGAACTAGGATTGAAATAAACTATGCATCCGTATCTACAGTTTCTGATCTTCTTTTCAATTGCTTTGAGTACTTACATAAAAATTGTCACATTTTAGGGAGTTTGTTGATGAGGCAAGCAAGGCATCCTTGAGAGTAAATGAGTTTTTACACGTAAGGTTCCTGAAATTTGATTGGGTTTATTAGCTTATTTTTTTGTCTTGCTGGTTATATCAAATTTGAAATAATTGCTGCTTAAGCTGTATAATTCCCTACCATCCAAGAGCTCTTACCCACTCTCTATGGGAAAGTAAAACCTGGAGATCCATTTTAGACTGATAAAAGTTGAAGGAATATAAAATGACGTTACTTGTGTTTACACTGACTGTTGTATTGGACCTAAATTGCCTCAAATTTCAGCTAGCTAGTGATGTCAAAGAATAAATAGTTGAACTATCTAATGGTGGACAAAAGTAGGATCATTAGGATTTTACATTTTTATGTCACTTGACTGTCTCATTTGGTGTATGCCCCTTGATACACTTTTTGATCTTTGTCTTTTCTCGCACTTGATGGTTGCCAATAATTAGACGTAAACTTCAGTAGACTCCTGAAGTTTGAGGTGATCTGGATTCGGTTTATTCGTGGTATAGTTATCTATTTACATCCAGTCAGCATCATTATGATATATTAGGTTAGCTAAATTTAATGTAAAGTTCTTTTACCTCCCTGTGTGTGGTATTGCACTGATTATCCTTTGCACATGTCTTTGTCAAATTAGCAACTTGAGCCATGAACTGAAGAATCAGATTAATACCAAGTAGAAAATGAAGAAGGTAAAAGTAAATCCACCCTCATGTAGAATCTGTTCCTTACCCCCCCCCCCCCCCCCCGGGGG
>JAJONR010009929.1:0-21164 GCA_029582245.1 Solanum etuberosum
GAATAGATGCGACTTAAATGCAAATATCTTTCAACGCAAGTCTCCACCGACTTGAACGCGGAATAGATATGGTGCACATCCTTCACCTCCGAATAGATGCGACTTAAATGCAAATATCTTTCCACGCAAGTTTCCTCCGACTTGGACGTGGAATAGATATGGTGCACATCCTTCACCTCCGAATAGATGCGACTTAAATGCAAATATCTTTCAACGCAAGTCTCCACCGACTTGAACGTGGAATAGATATGGTGCACATCCTTCACCTCCGAATAGATTCGACTTAAATGCAAATATCTTTCCACGCAAGTTTCCTCCGACTTGGACGTGGAATAGATAGGGTGCACATCCTTCACCTCCGAATAGATGCGACTTAAATGCAAATATCTTTCCACGCAAGTTTCCTCCGACTTGGATGAGGAATAGATAGGGTGCACATCCTTCACCTCCGAATAGATGCGACTTAAATGCAAATATCTTTTAACGCAAGTTTCCTCCGACTTGAATGTGAAATAGATACGGTGCACATACTTCACCTCCGAATAGATGCGACTTAAATGCAAATATCTTCTCGACGAATGAAAATGCAATGGCCCTCTTGGCAAGTGAAAAAATGCAATGACCCTCTCGGGAAATGAAAAATGCAATGGCCCTCTTGGCAAATGAAAAATTCAATGGTCCTCTTGGCAAATGAAAAATGCAATGGCCCTCTCGGCAAATGAAAAATGATATGGTCCTCTTGGCAAATGAAAAATGCAATGATGAATGAATCGATGATTGTCCACTGTAACGAGGTGGATGACTTGATGATTTATCTTGAAAGTGTCATCACCTCAATGCTTTCACCTGTTCCTGTACTTGAAAAGGAACAATTAGTATACACAATATCACCTTAGCTAGCGACTTAATCAAGAAACCTTGAGAAAAAAATCTTTGAAAGAGAATGTGTACAAAATGCCTGATCACTTTGACACATGTGAGCAATCAACATTTTACTTTTGAATATTTTTTTTTTATTGTGATTTATGTCTTACTGGGGAATTTGTGCGAGGCATTGGTGGCTCGCATCCTGAATTTATTCTGCTCTATTATGACAATGTTGGAGATTTTGAAGTTGACTTGGAATTTTGAGCGATGCTAGATCATTTGAAGTTGACTATCAAGCTTTTGACAATACTTGATGGAATTTTTGAGGTCTTCCTCAAAAATTCTGTCCCAGTTAGAACTCTTGGCAAATCTCAAAATGATCTCCAATCTTGGCTTGCTGGAGATAGCACCTTTATTGTGAATTTTTGAGATATTCTCAAAAATTCTGTCCCAGTTTTTATTACAAGGAGAACAGAAAATCACACCGGGTACATGACCGAACCGTCGTGGCGCCTACATATCCTGTTGAGCCAGGAATCAGGTCAAATGTAGTTTGAATCCTGTAGATGATGAATACTGCAAAGAATCTGAGACAAGATCATCATTAGAGAATGTATAATATGAACATCATGAAATAGGAAAATGATATTCCTTGCGATATTCAAAGCCTAAAGATAAAAGATATGTCACATTATGGGGACGGACAACCCAAAAAGGGAAATGCAAATTATTATTTTTAAAGGAAAGAATCTAAATAAAATGCTTTGGAAAGACGTTAAAGGTGAGTGCTTGCTCACTTTTTTTTTGTTTTGAAAAATAAAGAATATGAAGAGACAGTCAAGTATTGACTACAATTGGTACCATGAGTTAGGATCCTTCTTCTTATTTTTTTCTCTTTTTTCTAACTAAGATCGAATTCAAGGTAAATCCCACAGATTCAAGTGGTACCTCAAACATACTTAAGTATCAACAAGATTTGTTCATCTTGCTTCAAACAAAGGTTTTGAATTGTATCAATCCTCATGTTTCAAGTGCCCTCACAACAAAGAAAAGTCCTATTTCACACATATTTGATGCGTTTGATTTGAGGACATTTTTAAAGTGCACTCACACTCACAAGAATGTTCAATGCATGCAACTGTGATACCATATGCTTGGCCCTAATGTAAATCTCCACTAATGTGAAACATTTGGAATGAGATCATGTAGGGCTTGTCATTGGCTTGTAATGTAGGCTTAGGGATGGGTGGGATATTTATTTGGAATAAGAGTGACTTAATTCCTCTTTGAGCGTCACACTGAATTTGTGCTTTTAATGGTTGATACGCCTTTGACTTCTGATCCTCTTTGTTGTCCCCCCCTTTTTTTCGACTTCTTTTGAATTCTCTTTTGTTGGAGCTTTTCCTTTTTCACCCCTTTATTTTGTTTCGACTTCTTTTGAGTCCTTTTTTCTCGGGGCTTTTCCTTTTTTCACCCCTTTCTTTTGAAGTTTTCTCCTCTTTTGTTGGAGTATTTTCCTTTTCGTGTTCATTGACCTTGTAGGGATGTTTTGTCTTTCTTTATTTCTTTCAATCTTTTTTTTTTTCTTTCTAGAAATCATTTTTTTGCTTTGCTTTTGGCATCTTCAAATTTGGATCATCTCTTATATTCTGCACATCTTTGGTGGGCTCAAGAAGGTTGGGCCAAGAGAGAGATAGTGCATGTAAGCACTCAGAAGGGGTAATGGCTAAGATGTGGTTGTCCAAAGAAAAGGCTCCAGGCTCGAAGTGGGAAAACTAAGGATTAATGTCATTTGGTAGGCTTTGAAAGGCACAATCAGGTCAAAAAAGGCCTACAATCATTTCCCAAACCAAACATTACTCAGGATTTCGCCTCGAAAAGCATTCAGGCCAAGTTCTAGATCAACAGTGCAATGCAATTGAATTTTGATTTAAAAGATCACTACACAATGCACATAAAACCATAAGGTTGGTTTTATTCTTATTTTGAATGCCTGCAAGCGAATTTTCAAGCATCACAAAAGTACAAATGAGAGGTACCAAAAGAGTATATAGTTCACCACAAAGACAGTCCTCTCCATCATATCAAATATTTTTACATGCTCCTAACTGCATTGGCCCCATTTGAGTTGAAGACATGACTCTTATTATATGTACACAATGATTTTTTTTGAAAGAATGAATACCGAACCCGAGAAGGGCTGCCTACGTATCTCATCGAAATGAGAATCAAGTGTGCGTAGTTCATGCAGATATGCCTTTAAAAATATGCACAAACTATTTGACTTTTTTTTAAAAATAAAAATAAAAATTAAAAAGAATGAATACCGAACCCGAGAAGGGTTGCCTACGTATCTTACCGAGATGAGAATCACGTACGCGTAGTTCATGCAGATATGCTTCTGAAAATATGCACAAACTATTTTACTTTTTTTTTTTTTTGAAAGAATGATTACCGAACCCAAGAAGGGATGCCTACGTATCTCATTGATATGAGAATCATGTGTGCATAGTTCGTGCAGATAAGACATAAAACAATTTCAAGATTTAGATAAACTCAGAGCAATTATTATATCCTCTTAACTGCCGATCTTTACACTGTCTGTTGAATGTGATCTCCCAATTTTACAGTAACCACTTGTTGTTGTATTCTTTTTTGAATCTCTCTTGGAACTGTTTGTTCTCCCAATTATTCACAAAGTGTTATCACCATCCCCGACTGTTGTCGGGGATGATTTTCCTGCAAAATATGAGAAATGGGTGAAAGCAGAGGCAATATGTAAAATACATAACAAAAATAGATGAGTGCTATCTCATAGTCAAAGACTCCCCTGATTTATCTTTTTGACTTGATATTAATGTCTTGTGAGATACAAAAATTCAAATTTCACGAGCCTTCCTGTCTTTTACAATTTCGGATGAACAATGACTTCCAAATTCTGACATAAATCAACCTCTCGCTTAAAAAGAAGAAAACTCAAAAAGTAAAAGCGTTAGTTCGTGTTCGCAATGGATAGTGTAAAATATCGCACATTGAATTAAGTAAACATATAAACACTACTTTGACTGAAGACAAACTCAATTATATCACATAACATACAAACATTCGTTGTGCGTCCTATACAAATACATGACCCTTTGTGCTAAGGGTATGGCTATCGATCTGAAGTATGTATTATGCCATTTGACAACATTCCATTGTCCCCCAAAACACTTAGTACAAATTTTATGAATATTTCAAATAAGATTATAAAATAAGGAGAAAAAAAGATACAAATAATTAGTCCCACGTAGGGGTACCATCCTAAACTAAGCCTTTGTGGAAGGTGTTTCCTCTTGAGCTTCTTGTCATCTCTGAATGCCAACACATTTTGGATGAAATGGTAACCTGTAAAGATCCTTCTTCGACTAGAGTAAGCTATTAAAATAAACCTCCAACCCCGAATGACAATGATTTGTCAAATATCGTATACATCCTTCAAATTTAAACACATAAGTATGATCGTCCATTTAGGCCGAAGGCCATTTGGGACTCAAGGTGGGCTTCTAATGGGCCAAACACGCCTTGGGTGTTGGGTCAACTTAGTTCAAATGTGCTAAATCTGGGATTTGGTTTCGCTCTACGCAAGTTAACTAAGAGTGACTTTTGAAAGACCGGGATCCCAAGCGGACAACTTAGGCTGGAAGTCACGACAACCATTGGACGCCTGACGTACCAAAAAATTACCGATCATTCCGAAAAAAGGGTCGAGTATAAAAATTCTGGCTGCGATTACGCAAAAACCGTTCTTAATATGCTATACATATATGTCGGAAAATGTCATGAATGCAACAACAATGTAAATACAAAAAAACAGATAAAGAATAAACCGCAAGTACAATATATAAATAATCAACAAAATATACAAAATACAAGGTATAACACAAGAAAAGAAATGCTCCTCAATTTGAAAAGATGAATTCATACTAGTTAGAACCTCTATATTCCCCAGCGGAGTCGTCATTCTGTTTGCATACCTACTTTATTCAAATAGGGCGAAACGTCGCGGTGACTCAAAAAACTAAACAATTAAGTCAATTTTAAAAGAATTTTAAGAATAAAAAGAGTTTTAAAGGAGTCGCCACCTAATTTTAGGAAAGACTAGGAAACCAAATAAAAATATCTACAAACCATTAGATTCTAGATAAGGGGTTCAAGTTATTCCGAAGGTAAGGTGTTAGGTATCCTTCGAAATCCACAATTGTGGTCCCGACTGAATTTTATTTTTTTTAAATTGAGGAGGAGATAAAAACAAATATACAAGTAAAACTAACATACAATATACACAAATAATAAAATAAAATAATAATATAATAAACGGCCTAAGTTTGCCTAACGTCAATATATACAAAATAATGAACAAAGAGTATAATTCAAACTTCATTCGAATAGCTTCAATAGGAAGCAACTCCGGGTACCTGTAAAGACACTTAATAAAAGTGTTAGTAATAAATACATATGCAATAAAAATAAATGAATTAAATAATAACTTAAAATAAAAATCCGTCTTATATACATGGGAGGCCTTGGAAATCGACGGTAATTTCTTCATCGGCCAATTTTAATATATAAAATATATTAATTAAAATTAAATGTCCGTCGTTTGAAATGGGGAGGCCTCGAAAACCGATGGAGAGATTTTTTCATTGGCCAATTTTAACATATAAGTAAATTAACCAACTAATTAAGTGAAAAAAAATCAACCAATCAACCATAGGCAACAAACATATGAAACTAATAGAAAACGTATAAGATAATATGCAATATTTAACTAATAGAAAACGTATAAGATAATATGCAATATTTAACTAATAATTAACATAACAAAATGAATGGTGAAATAAAATAAACTAACCAAACAATAATGACTAACAACATAACTGTTAACAACAAAACAAGAAATAATGACAAACAAATAATAAAGAAATTAAAAATACAAACTATGCCTAACTTTATAGTCAAAACGTCAAAAATAAATAAATAATAAATAAAAGTAAAATAAAAATAAAAAAATAAAAAAAAAATTCACAAGAAATTAATGAAAGTAGTGAACAATAATTACTAGACCTATAAACAGAATTGCCAAAAATAAAAGTGAAACACAGTTATTGAAAACTAAAAAAATCATTAAAACTTAAACCAAAATAAAATAATAAAATAATAAAATAATAATAAAACAATAGCAGCAAACCCAACAATCAGTATAAACACAATAATGTAAACCAATGGAGATTTAAGGACGGAATTCCCAGAAGCTCTCTTTTTCAGTGAAACCTGGAAGAGTAATAACATCAAAACAAAAAAAGAAAAGAAAAGGGAAACATACGCTTACATCGATGGTACGTTGGCTGTTATTTCACCTGAACTGAAGCAATGATGTGGGTCTGGTTGTTTTTTCACCAAAAATTTAGACTGAAATACCTGTAAATATAAACAAAAAAAATAAAATTAAAAAGGGGAAAGGGGAAGGGGACTGACCATCGTTCTTATTTTTTGCTCCGGTTCATCGGAGTTTGAAGCTCCTCACCGAAGCTACTTGTTGCATCGAGCAAAGGGGAAAAAGGGAATGAGGTTTTGGAGTGGCGACTGCTGGAAATGGTGAAAGGAAAAGGAGGTTTTTGGTGGTTTGTTTCAAGTTGAAGGTTTGCCGGTTGTTTTGGTCGATTTCAGTAAGGAAGGAGGTGGTTTTCTGGTCGTGGGGTTGTGGGTTCGGAATTGCTGTTAGCGTCTCCAGCGTTGTGAGTTCGCCGGAGAAGACGATGAGGGTGAGAGGAGAAACTGGACAGCGGGGGTTTTGGGTTGTGTTTGTTCACTTTAGCAGCGAGAAGGAAAGGGGTTTTGGTTGTTGGGTCGCCGGAAAACATGGCACATGGAGGGAGTTTGGTGGTGAACTGGTGGTTGGATCTCACCGGAAAAACTGAAAAATAAAATGGTTTTTGGGTCGCCGGAAAACATGGCACATGGAGGGAGTTTGGTGGTGAACTGGTGGCTGGATCTCGCCGGGAAAACAGAAAAATAAAATAATTTTTGGATGGTCTGGTATCGTGAGGCAGAGAAGAGAAGAAGGGGAAAAAATGGGGGTCTTTGGTGGTGGACTCGCCGGATTCCGGCAGAACTCCGGTGAATTTATCACCGAAAATAATGAACAATAAAAGAATAAAAAATCTCTAACTTACACCCCTAAAAATTTCATCCCCTCTAAATTAATGACCAAGCTATTCTTTAAATAAGAAATTTAAAACCACCAATAGTACAATACCACTATTTTAAAACCATAGGCTAAAACCACTAGCTTAATAAAATATCTGCGTATAAAAAGTTATCCACTTTTGAATGAATTTCTAGACTGTGCAAAATATCAAAATGAATATTAATAAATGTAACGAATAAAATGAACATTAAAAAATATAATGAACGTAATTAACGACATATGAAAAATGCAATTTAGCAGAAATAACGATTTAATCAAAATGAACAAATATTTGAACGTAGTCAACCGGCTGTGACAAAAAATATGTAATTAAAATGAATTGATAAAAACTCCTGAACTTTTGACAAATAATGATAAATATCGATAAACTTATTTAAAATTATAAATATGTATTTTGAACTATTAAATAAATCAAACTTAAAAGTTACGAATTTTGAAAATGTTAGGCCAAAATTGGGTGTCAACACTCTATTAGTCACACTGAATCACATGACAACCATTAATACAATACTTCTTCAACATCAAAACATGAAAAATCGGATAAACACCTGATAAGTCTTGTGGTATATCCAACGCATAAATCATTTCTTCAAAATGTAGAAGTATATTAAACGAATCAATGAATCTAGGGTTGAATTTATCCTAATGGGTGCTTTGGTTCAATAACTAATTTGAAGGTTGTGTTTGTCCTTCTTTTCAAACCTCATAATACCCTTCATGGGAGATAATTTCAACAAAACCTTCTCTCCAATTGTAAACTTCATGTCACAAACTTTTCGATCCATATAATTTTTCTTTTTTCCTAAGCTATGAGGAGTCTATCTTCAATCAACGTAACGTTATCTGACAAATTTTTCAAAAGACCCATGCCCTAAGGTCTAACCGCCAATGCGCCGAATCAATAAATCGGAGAACAATATTTTCTATCATAAAAAGTCTCAAATGGGACTATCGATATGCTAGAATGGTAACTATTGTTAAAGCAAACTCCGGTTATGTAATACCCCCAAAAATTCTAAGCTAAGACCCGAATCACTTTGTAGTGCCTCACTGAATCATTTTTCATAAGTATATGAGCTTGAACCAGGTAATGTTTGACTTGCTCATGTGTTTTAAGGTCCTTTAACAAGTGTATAAAGAGTATCTAAAGTGATCTAGAGTCATAAGGGACCTCAAACACTAAGCAAAGTTCAAAGCATTCCAATTGGCTAAGTTCTCGCACAAGTTCATATAAAGTTCAACTTCAGACACTCATATCTCTCAGCATATAATGAATTAGGTAGCAAATAACCTATCAATTTAAACGTCTATGACTCTTTTTTCCAACGCTACCGAGTTTGCCTTATTCTGAGTCCGAAGTAAAATGTTATGGTTGTTTTAATGGAACATACCTTGCTAGCTAATTTACCGAGTAAGTTAGTAAGTGATTCAGGGCTACCTCTGCCCAGGAAATTGGGCGAACCCACCTAGTCCATCGATAATCCGCCGAATGGGTTGGAAAATCGCTGAATTAGCTCGCCGAGTTATCCCGAAAACCTTAAGCTTATGTCTATTTGGGCAATCTAAAGTCCAATGGGTGATCCGTCAAATATTTTTGATGGGGAGACCTCCAGATCGCCGATTTGACCGACAAGATTCGTTAATAGGTCATTTTCTTTAATTTTTATGGTTATTTTACATTCCTAAAAGGATATTCTTGACCTTTTACCCTAAACCAACTTCCCTAAGTCATTATTACAACCTAATAACATCATTATACGTACAAAAACTCTCAAAATGCCTAATTCTCATTCTTCCAAAGATCAATAACTTCAAGAAAGAATTTCTCCAATTTTCTCAAGATCTAAAGGCTCCAAGTTTGAGATTATCTTCAAGAATCCTAAGATTTTCAATCCAAGGTTTCTCTCCACCCTTCATCTCCAAGAAAAACCGCAAGAAAGACAAAAGCTAGGGTTTCAATTCTTGCAATCAAGTTTTTCTTCAAACCTCTTCAAAATCTTTATTCTTCCAGGTATGTAAGGCTATCATAATGTTGGAATTGTTTGTCTTCACACCCTACGTCTACTTTCAAATCAGTAAAAGAGTAATCTAGAGTTCTATATTTAGATTTGAGTATCCTTTAGATGAGTTGATGTTGAGTTCTTGAGTTCTTGAGTTCCCGATTATTTAACTTCTTTTCCTAATTATTGAATTTCTATATATTGTGCATTGAGATTTATTGACTTGATTGTTCCTGTCTATTTTTCAGCATGAACCCTATTCCTGAGTATTTTATTAAGTTCTTATTGAGAATCCTTTAAATAAACATGATTATTTTAAACTGAGTTTTTGAGAAAGCAAAGAGGAGTTTGAGAAAGAGTTTTTATCGAGATTTGAGCAAGAGTATAAGGTAACTAAGTATTCCCAAATATATCACTTTTTACGTTGAGCAAAGAAAAATTTATTTTCTAAATGAGTAATGAGTTTCATATATATTTCAGACTAGTTACCTCTTTTAAGAGGATACCTTGAGCAATTATCTCAAACCAGAGAAAGAGTATATTTTATACATTTGAGCATGAGTATATATTACTGGGAGTAGTATTAATCACCAATATGGGGATGAGTTCAGACAACTAAAAATCTTTATAAACCACGTATGTCAACATGGGTAAAGGATCATACTTTTTAGATGAATCCTTATTACTTAATGGATCCACTTAGTTGAGGTGTCCTATATCCTGGCAAGGTATAAGACAGTTCTGACAGCGTGGGCAAGATGTTGTATTATCACGTAGCTAAAGTGTCGGTTAGAGAATCTCCCAATGTAGTTAAAGTGTATTTTTTTTACATATTACTTATCATGTTGAGTTTAGAGATGAGTAAATATTGTGTAAGGCTTTAAATAATTTAACTCCTTAATTTATTTAAATTTAGCTTGAGTATATTTTATCTACTACGTCCTTTAGATTCAGTTATTTATTCATTCAGCTTTATGACATACTCGTATATTCAATGTAGAAATGCCATTCGACCTACATCTTTTATGATGTAGATATAGGTGTTTGGGGATCTTCAATAGGCATTTCCTTGAGATCACTTTGCGCTTCAAATATCTTTGGTGAGCCTTCTTGCTTTCCGGAGGATCTCACATTTATTTTCCTGTTATTGTGAGTTATCGTGGGTCTTGTCCCGACATCTATTCTAGTATTAGAGGCTTTATAGATAGATAGAGTTGAGGAGTCTCTCAGTACTTTTCTTTCCTTTAAAGATGTTTAGCAAACTATTATAATTATTGCAATGAGTATTTTCTGTATTTGAGTTGAGTTTTATTTTGAGATCAAATTCTATTTTAAACCTATTATTGCTTAAGTGAGTCTTCCGCTAAGTAGTCAGCCAGTCTAAGGGTTCGCTTGGGGATCAGAAATGATTCTCGATTACTGGCCACATCCAAAGTGTAGGTTTGGGGCGTGCCAACTAATGATAAGAATTTATCTCATGATCATCAAAATCAATCACGCACATCTACAATATATCATTCAACACTTGAATAATCTACTTGGTCTGACTATCTGTCTTTGAATGAAAAATGGTGCGAAGATCCATCGAATACTCAACTTGTTGTATATGGACTTCTAAAAGTTAGATGTGAAATAAGTACCTCAAATCAAAATGATGAAAATTGGCACACCATATAAACGCACTATTTCCTGAAAGTAAATACTAGACAATTTCACCTCATTATATGAAATCAAAATCAACATAGAGTGTGCTGATTTGATTGGTCTATCCATAATGACGCATAAAAAATCAATTTTTTTTCCAAATCTACGACATTTCTATCATGAAATTAATGACAATTTACTCTCATTATCACTCAGGTATGGACATCCTCTGAGTCATACCACCTATCTTTGATGCTCATACTTTTCATGCTGACAGTTCAAACATCGAGAGACATATTCTACAATGTTCCTCTTCGTTCGACATCACCAATAATACTTCAGATCATAATATATTTTCTATCCTCATTGATAAATAAAATATTTAGAGTTACGAGTTTCTTTCATAATCGAATTAGTCAAACAATCAACTTTTGAAACACAAATACCCTTAATTTTTAAAATATCCTTTATCTCCAATATTTATTCCTTATATTCCCCCTTTCACACTTTGTCTTGAATTATATTTAACTTCTCATCTTCGAATTGTCTAACCTTGATATGACCCACTAGAAGAGAGTGTACCTCAATATGGGAAAAAAATTATATCAGACTTTAAAATATTAAGTCTCACGATTCTATTAGCCTCCTTGAACATCTGTTCAACTCGCAACATGATCAAGTTATCTATATTGTTTGACTTTCATCTCAACACATTTGCTACTACACTTACCTTGTACAAGTGATATAAGATAGTGATGTCATAATCCTTAAGAAACTTTAACCATCTCATGTTCCTCAAATTTAGATCTATCTACCTAGAAATATATTGAATGATATGATAATTCATGAACACCTCATATTGCTCTCCAAGTAAATAATGCCTCTAAGTTTTTGAAGAAAAAAAAATATCATTGTCAACTCTAAATATTGAGTATAGTAGTTATTATCCTACACCTTCAATCGTCTCAAAGTGTACTTTATTACCTTACCTTTATAAATCAAAACATTCCCAAGATTAACCTGCAAAGCATTTTAATACTCCGTGAACTCCTTATCTTTCCTTGGCAATGTCAAAATCTAGTCTGAAGTCAACAAAGCCTTGAGTTTTTAAAAGCTAGCCTCACACTCCTTAGATCATTAGAAAGTTAAAATCTTTTGAGTTAGTTTTGTCAATAGAGACACAATAAAAGAGAATTCATTCAAATTCCATCTATAGTAACCGGTCAATCTCACAAAGCTTTGGATCTTTATAGGTGAAATAGACCTAGATAATATCTAACTTTCACAATACTCTACAAATCAACTATATTGTCATCCTTAGTCATCACATGCCCAAAAATGTCATAAAACTGAGATAGAACTCACACTTAGAAAACTTTACATAAGGTCAATCCTTCAAATTTTGGAGTGTAATTACTAAATGTTACTCATGATCTTCTCTACTATGAGGGTAGATCAAAATATCATCAATGTAGACTATGGTAAGGAAATTCAAAATAAATCATGAACATCTTATTTATCAATTCCATAAAAGTTGATGGGGAGTTAGTCATCCCAAAAGTCATAATTAAGAGCTTATAAAGTCATAAGAAGTCCTGACGGCTATCTTAAAGATATCCTTCGTCCTAACTCTGAATAAATAGTAATCAACTCTCAATTCAATCTTAGAGGTTACCAAAACTCCTAGACAAGTCCTGAATACACGAAATATGATGTTTGTCCTTAATAATCACTTTGTTCAAATTTCTGTAGTCGATGCACATTCTTCTTTTTCACAATTAGGACTAGAGCAATTCAAGGAGAAATACTTGATCGAATAAAAGTACTTACTCAAAAAATCTTATTACTATTCTTTAATTCTGTTGGAGCGTTCCAATTAGAAATAATAGAAATAGGTTGAGTGTCCAACTCTAAGCAATATTGAAATCAAAATCATGATTCGGTGGAAAACCTCCAAAAACTATATCATCACTGATACTAATTCTAAAGGGGAAATATTGATACTCATATCATGGATATAAGCCAAATAGGTGAGATATCCCTTCTCAATGATACATTGAGTCTTTGAAAATGATATTGCATTCCTCGAATAGATACTAAGGGTGACCGACCACTTCAGTTTAAGAATATCCAACATATCTAAGGTAATTTTCTTTGCGTAACAGTCTAAAATTGCATAAAATGAAAAAAATCAATATATATACTCAATATGATATCAATCTCTAACATATCCCGAATAATTAAGTCTATCAACATATTTTATGCTACCACATCAATAATTTAAGATCGATGTAATTGATCAACCACTAAGAACCATTTAAGGGTTCTGAATACGTACAATCATAGGATGAGAGTCACAAAATGTCACACCCCGAGCCTACACCCTGGACGCGACTGGCACTCGAGAACCATCGCTGGCCCCAAGCAAACCCTTGTCCTGGCTTAACTCCTAGCGGAAGACTTACTCATAAATAAGATGAACTCAAAAGCACAACTTTACTCAATATCTCAAAGATATACTCAAAAAATTTTAGAAATAAAACATTCAACTAGCCAACGAGGCAACTCAAGTCGTTAAACATTAACAACTAAAAATAGAAAAGACTCATGAACTACTACTGTCTATCTATCTATGAAGCCTCTACTAATTGAGATGGACGTCGGGACAAGACCCACGACATCCTAATAATAAAACTTAAATGATAAAACATAAATGAGGTATCCTTCGGAAGCAAGGAGGCTCACCAAAAAACTCTGGAACTACAAATGGTATCAACGAATCGTCTGTTGATGACTCTGATCTCCTGTATCTGCATCATAAAATGATGCAGGCCAAATGGTATCAGTATATTGAATGTACGAGCATGTAAGGAGAAAACTGAACATAACATAAAGCTTGAACTTGGAAAGAATGAAACATACTCACCTTGACACTACTCAACTCAACCTTAACTCAATGCAGTATAAAAACAACAATAAAGATGCAGTTTATATAAAGCATTTAAAACAGTAGATAACAACTCAATTTATTTAAAAATACAATAATAACTCAGTTTGTATATAAAAATACAAAATTACCCTGTTTGGGAGATTCTCTAACCGACAACCATCACTATGAGCTTTGTGATGATACAACGTCTCGTCCACGCTGCCAGAACTGTCCTACACCTTGTCGGGGTATAGAACTCTTCAACTAAGTGGATCCACTAAGCTATGCTTATAAAGCAATAAGGAATCATCTAAAAAGTATGACCCTTTCTACCCACGTTGGCTACATGGTTTATGGGGGTTGTGAGTTGTCTGAACTCTCCCCCATATTTGTAACACCCCGTATGCTAGAAATACCAAAATGTAGATTTTCAGGAGTTGCAGGTGCCACACACGGAGGCCACCTACGGACCTTAGGGTGAACCACAGACCGTAGGTAGGATCCGTGGTTGGCCACCTGCAACCCCCTCCCTAGAACTCTAGAAAAATCCAGGTAAGTCTGGACCCACGCCAGGACCTACGGACCGTAGGTCAGACCACGGTCCATGGTCCAGGCCGTGGTTCAGACCCCCCCAGATTCCAGTCTCTGAAGCCAATCGATGACTGACCAGGACGGACCGTAGGTCAGTCGATGGTCCATCGGTTAGGCCCATCGTTGTCCTCGACAACTTTTAAGTCAGGGGTAGTTTGGTCTTTTTTCCTATGTGTTGGACACCTAAACTACGTCGTTTAACCCCTAAAATACGTCGTTTTGGTAAGTTTAAGCCTAGTAACTTAATCAGAACTTATCCTAAGCGATTCATTCACCAAAATTTGATCAAACTAGAGCAAAAGGAGAAGAGGCAGTTGACCAAACCCTCTCCAAGAATCCAGAAGGTTTTCTTCAGTTCCAGCACCGAAATCGAAAGATTTCTCCATAGAATTCGTCACCAGGTATGTGGCATTTTACTAGTGGATTCCTTTCATCCACTAGGTCCCTAGATTTCAGTCAGAATCTTGATTCCCTAAATATTGCTTAGACATAGGGTTTCTTGAACTTTAGAAATTGTTGTGATTTAGTTGTTAGAATGTTCCAAATCAGATTATCATGTTGTCGTAACACCGTCGCTTAATTCCTTGCATGAAATTCAGAACCATGTTTGTGTAGATTCGTTTAGTTCATGAATTACACTAGCCAGGTTAGTTTAAAAAGATATACATGCCTTAGATTTTGAATGTTTCATTGTTAGTTATAAATGTTGCATTCTAAGTTAGCATGTCCGAATATTGAGCTATCCAGTATAATTTAGTTATGTTGTATTGTTCACATTTCGAGTTGGGAGTAGGCTTAGACCGAGTGGACTAGGGTTCAGCATAACCATATAGTCCCAGAACTACGTGCCCCGTAGGTTTATAAGTCCCCTCCGTGGGAATTACATCCAGTGATCATGCCAGACATGCCTCTATACCCTTGGCAAGGTATATTGGGTCCTCTCGATGGGGCGTATACATCGGACTCCATTTTTAGCTCACGTGATTTTATGTCGGTAAATAGTAGATCCCACAGTCAGATTCTAATGCATTGACCAGGTTCCCAGTTATATTTCAGTATTCAGCTTCAGCATGTTATGTACTTGGTCATTGCATTCAGTTTAGTTCATATTCAGTATATCTTAGTATCTTTATCATGTTCAGATTATATCATGGCTCAGTATGCTTATTTCAGTTATATGCTTGTTCAGCTTTATCCTATCCTGCATGCTCAGTATCTTCAAGTACTGACGCATACTCTGCGCTACATCTTTTCGTGATGTAGGTTTAGTTCCTCAACATTCAGATCACGTGTAGATCGGTTCCCAATCCGTATTCAGCAGTATCAGTGGCGAGTCCTCATTCTTCGAGGACGATAGACATGTTCTTTATATTTCAGTCTTTCATTTTAGTTTCAGTTTTACTAGAGTTAGCTGAGGGCATGTCCCAGTATCTCTAGTCAGTTAGAGGCTTATTTCAGACATAGACAAATTCAGCTTTAGTATTTGAGTTATAGTTCAGTATCTTAAACTGTTGCTCAGTATTTATATATTCAGACTTAGATTGGGTTATCCCCATCATTTCAGTTTATTTCATGTTTTAAGCTTCCCCATAGTATCTTTTGTTCAGTTTGTTAAGTATGCTTATCATATGCCAGCTCAGGGTTAGCTTGGGGTCACGCGGGATCCTAGGTCCCGTGTTTACGTCAAGGGGGTAGCCTCAGGGCATGACAAAATTGGTATCAGCGCATCAGGTTTAGAGTCCTAGGATGTCTGAAAAGCCGCACTAAGTAGAGTTTCTTTCATGGGTGTGAAACGCGTCACACTTATGGGGGGGAGGCTACAAAGTGTTTTAGGAAAAACTTCACTTTCTTGTTATTCTTATCGTGCGTGGGTCTGATCTCCTTTCTAACTCGATGTTATGCGTTTCAGATCATGCCTCCTCATAGAGCTTACGCAAGGAATGCTAATGCCCGCAACACTAATGCAGTCCCTCCAATCCCAGACCATAAGGTTTCGAATGTAGCATTTTAGACTGCTATCCAACTTTTTGCTCAAAGTGTAGCCAACCAGAACAATCAGCAGGTTCCAGTTCCTACAAATGCTAGTGGTGGATCAGTGGCAGCTAGGGTTCGAGATTTTGTTAGGATGAATCCTCCTCTGTTTCTAGGGTTGCAAGTTGGTAAAGACCCCATAACTTCATTGATGAGATCAAGAAAATCTTTGGAGTGATGCAAGTGACTAGAAAGGATAGGGTAGAGTTGACGTCCTACCAGCTCAAGGATGTGGCTCACATATGGTTCACGCAGTGGAAAGAAAACATGGGTGAGAATGCAGCTCCTGCGACATGGGAGTGTTTTACCGGAGCTTTTCTGGATAGGGTCTTTCCAAGAGAGTTGAGAGAGGCTAAGGCTCAGGAATTTATGAATTTGAGACAAGGTTCTATGCCAGTCCAAGAGTACGGACTTAAGTTCACCCAGCTCTCCAGGTATGCTCCACATATGGTTTCCGATCCTAGGGCACAAATGAGTAAGTTCCTATTTGGGGTATCTGACTTGGTGAAGACAGAGTGCAAAAATTCTATGTTGTTGGAAGATTTGAGTATCTCTAGGCTCATGACTCATGCTCAACAGGTTGAGGGAGATAAGCTTAGAGAACTAGCTAAGGACAATAAAAAGGCTAGAACAGGAAACTATGAGTAATCTCAGCAGAAATCAGGTGGTGGAAATCACTCGTAATTTCAGAAAAGATCTTCAGCTCCAGCACCTTCATCAACTAGTGCTCCATCCCCCAGGTTTCGACATGATCAGAAAGGTAGGGCATCAGGCTTTAAGTCTCAGGGGAGTGTTTTAGATAGCAAAACCTACCCAACTTGTCCAAATTGTGGTAAAAACCATCCGGGTGAGTGTCTTGCAGGCAAGGAAGGATATTTTGGTTATGGTCAGACTGGTCACAGGTTGAGAGATTGCCCTTCTTCTAAACAGGGACAAGGAGGTAACAATAATAGGGCTCAGTCTACAGCTTCAGCAGCACCAACAGGTCGCCCAACTGAGCAGGGTGTTTCATTTGGTACAGGTGGCATTCAACGCCAGAACAGGTTGTATGCTCTCCAGGCTCGCCAGGACCAGGAAGATTCTCCTGATGTGGTTACTAGTGCGTTGCGAGTTTTTCATTTAGATGTCTATGCTTTGTTAGATCCAGGAGCTACTCTTTCCTTTCTAACTCCCTATATAGCAATAAACTTCGGTGTCAGTCCAGAAACTCTCTTAGAACCCTTCTCAGTCTCTACTCCAGTTTGTGACCCAGTTATAGCTAGACGGGTATACAGAAATTGCCCTGTCACAGTCTCTCAGAAAGTCACCTCAGCAGATCTTATAGAGTTAGAAATGGTAGACTTTGATGTCATTCTAGGCATGGATTGGTTACATTCATATTATGCCTCAATCGATTGTAGAACTAGGATCGTTCGCTTCCAGTTTCCAAGCAAACCTGTCTTAGAATGGAAGGGTAGTAGCTAAGTGCTATGGGTCGATTCATTTCCTACCTTAAGGCTAGAAAGATGATTTCCAAGAGGTATATCTATCATTTAGTTCGGGTTAAGGATTCCAGCTCTGAAACCCCAACTTTTGAGTTAATTCCATTAGAAAATGAGTTTCCAGAAGTGTTTCCAGAAGATCTTCTCAAAATTCCTCCCGAAAGGGAAATAGACTTTGGAATTGATCTCCTTCCAGATACCTAACCTATTTCTATTCCTCCTTACAGAATGGCTCCAGCAGAGCTTAAGGAATTGAAAGAGCAGTCGAAAGACCTTCTAGATAAGGGCTTCATCAGACCTAGTATTTCCCCATGGGGTGCTCCAGTGTTATTCTTGAAAAAGAAAGATGATTTTCTCAGGATGTGCATTGACTATCGACAATTGAACAAAGTCACAATCAAGAATAAGTACCCTATCCCCAGGATTGATGACTTGTTCGATCAACTTCAGGGTGCTAGTCACTTTTCAAAAATAGACCTCAAATTCGGTTATCATTAGCTCAGATTCAGAGATAGTGACATCCCGAGAACAGCCTTCAGAACTCGGTATGGTCATTATGAATTTGTAGTTATGTCTTTTGGACTAAACAATGCTCCTGCAGCTTTCATGGATTTGATGAACAGGATGTTCAAATAGTATTTGGACTTATTCGTTATCGTCTTTATTGATGATATCCTTATTTACTCTAGGAATGAGGAAGAACATGTGACCCATTTGAGGGTTGTCCTGGAAACTCTCAAGGATCGCCAGTTATTCGCTAAGTTTAGCAAATGCGAGTTTTGGTTACAATTAGTTGCTTTCCTTGGGCATATAGTATTTAGCAAAGGGATCGGAGTGGATTCTCAGAAAATAGAGGCAGTGAAGAAATGGTCCAGACCCACCTCTCCTACAAATATCATAAGTTTCTTGGGCTTAGCCGTTTACTACAGAAGGTTTGTGGAAGGATTTTCATTCATAGATTTTCCATTGACTAAGTTGACTCAGAAAAAGGTTAAGTTTCAGTGGTCAGATGAGTGTGAGAAGAGCTTCGCAGAACTGAAAACTAGGTTGACTACAACTCCTATTTTGACTCTACTAGAGGGTTCAAACGATTATGTGATCTATTGTGATTCATACAGAGTCAGCCTAGGTTGTGTTTTGATGCAGTGAGGTAAGGTTATAGCTTATGCTTCTAGATAACTTAAGGTGCATGAGAAGAAATATCTGACTCATGACCTTGAGCTTGCAGCCGTAGTATTTGCCCTAAAGATTTGGAGACATTACTTGTATGGGGTGTAGGTAGATGTGTTAACAAACCAGAAGAGCCTTCAGTATGTGTTCACCCAGAAAGAGTTGAATCTTCGCCAGAGGAGATGGCTTGAATTCCTCAAGGACTATGATATGAATGTGCTCTACCATCCTGGTAAGGCCAATGTAGTAGCTGATGATCTTAGCAGACTATCTATAGGTAGTGTAGCACATGTTGAGAAAGAAAGGAAGGAATTAGCGAAGGATGTTCACCGGCTTGCTCGCTTAGGAGTTTGCCTTATGAACATATCAGATGTTAGTGTGACAGTTCAGAATGGGTCGGAATCTTCATTGGTAGTGGAGGTTAAGGAAAAACAAGACAGTGGTCCTATATTGCTTCAATTGAAGGGTGCATCTCATTAGCAGAAAGTTGAGGTTTTCTCCCAAGGGGGAGATGGTGTGCTTCACTACCAGGGTCATTTATGTGTTCATAAGGTGGGTGAGTTGAGACAACAGATCCTTATAGAATCCCATAACTCTAGGTATTATATTCATCCAGGTGACACTAAGATGTACCGTGATCTGCGAGAAGTCTTTTGGTGGAATGGCATGAAAAGGGATATAGCAGATTTTGTGGCTAAGTGCCCTAATTGTCAACAGGTGAAGGTAGAATATCAGAAACCAGGAGGTATGACTCAAGAGATTAACATTCCTACATGGAAGTGGGAAGTGATCAACATGGACTTCATTACAGGTTTACCTCGTACTCGCAGACAACATGATTCCATTTGGGTAATAGTAGACAGAGTTACTGAGTCCGCTCACTTTTTGGCTGTCAAGACTACAGATTCGGCGGAGGACTATGCCAAGCTTTACATTAATGAGATAGTTAGGTTGCATGGGGTTCCTTTTTGTATCATCTCAGATAGAGGTCCTCGGTTTACCTCTCATTTCCGGAGATCATTTCAGAAAGGTCTTGGTACCCAGGTTAATCTTAGCACATCATTTCACCCACAAACGGATAGACAAGCAGAGCGTACCATTAAGACTTTAGAGGACATGTTGAGAGCTTGTGTGATCAACTTCAAAGGCAGTTGGGATGATCACCTTCCTCTGATAGATTTCGCCTACAATAATAGCTATCATTCCAGTATTTAGATGGCCCCTTATGAGGCATTGTATGGGCATAGATGTAGATCTCCAGTTGGTTGGTTTGAAGTAGGTGAAGAAGCCTTGATAGGGCCAGATTTGGTTCATGAGGTTATGGAAAAAGTTCAGCTCATCAGAGATAGACTTAAGACAGCCCAGATTCGCCAGAAGTCCTACGCAGATGTAAGGAGAAGGGACTTGCAGTTCCAAATCGATGATTGGGTTTTCCTGAAAGTGTCACCTATGAAGGAGTAGTGAGATTTGGCAAGACAGGGAAGCTCAGTCCTAGATATGTAGGTCCTTACAGAATCTTGAAAGGGGTTGGTAAAGTGGCTTATGAGTTAGCGTTGCCAGCAGAATTAACAGCAGTCCATCCAGTCTTTCACATTTCCTTGTTGAAGAAGTGTGTGGGTGATCCATCATCTATAGTGCCGTTAGAGAGTGTGGATGTGAATGATAGTCTCACTTTTTAAGAGGTGCCAGTTGAAATTCTTGATCGTCAGGTTCGAAGGTTGAGAAATAAAGAAGTCGCTTCAGTTAAAGTTTTGTGGAGGAGTCAGTCAGTAGAGGGAGCTACTTGGGAAGTAGAAGCAGCCATAAAGGCCAAGTATCTGATTGAATAACGCTATCAAAGACACTTCATCTAATTCTAAGCATCAACGGTCATTAATCAGTATAAAACCCAACTGAATGAGTTGGGGTCGAATCCCACAGAGAGCGGTACGTGTTTGAGATTCAATAGGGAAGTATGAATATGCTCAAATCAGTAATAGGAATAAAAATGATTGAATAAAAACATCATTCAAATCAGGGGGGTGACACGAATATCAAATGGGGGTTTTGGTTTTGAAATTATCAACTACAAACAACAACAAACAATATGAAATAACAATAATAAGACGGGTTCTTGGGATGTGATTCGATTATAGGCTATTATAGACAAATGGGTAATTGCAACTATTAGAGAAATGGCTAAATATTAGTGAGTAAGCTAG
>JAJONR010009930.1:0-26026 GCA_029582245.1 Solanum etuberosum
TATATATATTTACACTTCGAAATTGTAAATATAGTCATGGAATACTTTATTTATAGTAATAAAATAAATATAAGGCATGGAGAAAACTAAAAGAATATACATTTGAATTTGAAACAAAAAGGGAGTTGGTCGAGACACATTTTAAAAAGTTCACCTCTATCCCTAATTACTTGTCCATTTTTTCTTTTTTATTTGTCCATTTTGACAAATCAAGAAAAAATATTATTTTTTTAATCTATTATATCATCAATTAATTACTTTGAAAAAGATAGAACTTCTTGAAAATCTTAAATTTTTAATTTACCCACTTCATAATTGATAAGGATAAAATGGTAAACTCACTATATCAATCATTATTTTCTTAATCAATGTGTCAATTAAAAAATAGACACGTAATTAATAACATAAAAGGTCATATCTAAGGGAAACTTGTGGAGAATTGAATGTATGTGAATTCCACACTTTGCCACATTGAAAGATTTCCATACGATTGATTTAGAAGCCACGTATGGATCACTACTAAAAAGACAACATTTTTTCAATGTATTGAAGTGATTTGAAAATACTCAACCTTTGGCATGAAGAAAAAACAATTTCTCTCGTTAGTTGGAGAAGGGGATAATCTTGGGTTTTGAAATAACCTAATCTCATTAGAAGCAATTATCACGTCTTTAATTCACTTAATTGACTATTTACCTTCTTTTTTTCTTTTTTTAAACTTATCTCGGTTTATATTTGAAATATTAAGAGTTTGTTTGGGTTAGTTGAGTAAAAGTAATTGATTGAAAAATATTTTTAAGTGATGAAATTGATTTATTCGCTTAAAATTATAAGTTAGAAGTGATCAATTTGTGACTGGTTTTAATTTAGAAGCATTTTAATAGTACGAAAAGAATATATAAATTAAAAAAAAAATACTTATAAGATATTTTGACATTGTTGATGATAATCCTTGAAGCATATAGTATAATTAATTTTCCACTTTTTAAAAATAATAATAATTACTCATATACCCATCTTATTTTACCATAATCTCTAAAATTTCCTACCATTTAAAAAAAATTCGAAAATCTCCTCTCGGATACATCACTCTCCTCTCGCGGATACATTCTTATATTCCTCTCGGATACATCCCTCACCTATATATACGAATGCCTGCTGATGTATCTGGAAATCCAGTGATGTATCCAGATGTCCTATCTTCTCTTTGATACATTCCCCACCTATGTATATGGAAGTCTGCTAAATGTATCTGAAAGTCCAGTGATGTATCCGAAATTCATAAATTTTAAAGGATTTTGATAATTTGAAAAATAATAGGAAAATAATGTAATTAGTTCTTCACGGGATTTAGGTAAAAAATAATAATTCCCTGAGGTCTTTAAAGACTTCCCAATTCTATAATTTGCCAATTTTTTTTTTGTTAGGAATGACTTCATGCTTGTCCAGTTCTTGGAGATTAAATTTTATTGTAATTTACACTATATTAAAAATGATTTTTAGCCGTAATAATTTAATTTTAAGTGGTAATTAAATATTTTTTAAATGTCTATAAAGCCTATAGTGGCATTAAATTTCATGACAAGTAATTAATGTCGATAAATATTTTAATACTCTTTATTAATATGTATATTTATTACTGCTAAAAATTGTTTGTGACTCGGTGGTTAACCATGTAACAAATGACAATGAATTAAAACTCCAATTGAATTCAATATCTACCAAAAAGTGGAATATTCTCAAGAACTCAGTAGAAAGTTTTGTTGGTTCTTCATTCTTCAACCCATTCTCATTAAAAGATACTTATTTATTAACACCTTCCCTAACCCCTACGGTTAGTATTAAAAAGTTGATGTAACCATACAAATAAATTGAAAGATTAAACACATCAAATTTATATGCAATCTCTTGCCAACTGTCAAGAAATTATAATTTTGATCGATTCGTCAGCTTGCTAAAGTTTGAACAATACCATTGAAACAGTGAGGATAGTGACTGGTACAAGTAAAAAAGATTGAAATAAACTTTGAAATTTAGTCGTTTAGTAAATGTAGACATATCGAAAAGAAAAGGAGAGATAAGAACTAAGATAAAAAGCCAACAAAAAAAGATGCAACAAAATGGTACGTGGACATGATTTGTAGTGGACATCTCTAGGTCATTTTTTAATAGGAATGAATTACACTCTACCACTTTACGCTTTTCTAAGTTAGCGTTTGGCCATAAATTTCCAAATATTTTTGACAAATATTATTTGGGTGGAATTTCATCATGTGTTTGGCCATACTATATGGGAAATACATTTCACTTTTTTAAGAAATATGATTTATATCCATAAGTTTTAAAAACTATCAAAACTAACCATATGTTTGTATTACATAACACATGACTTTGTTACTCTAAGCGGATTGTTATCATTTTCATCAACAACCATATCATCACTTTCATATTTATTGGATATTCCATCACTACTTTGATGTTCACGTAAAAAATAATGTAACAACGCAAACAACTACTATAGAGAGTGTTCTTGTAAAAGATAAAATTTTGGTGTAAAATTTGAATTATTAAAAGTTTCCAAATAATGGGAATTTGGGTTATTTACCAAATAATGACAAATTGTATGGACAAACACAATTTGCTAAAAATTTTCCCAAATTTTATTTGAGAAATCTATAGCCAAACGGGCCCTAAGTTTTGAAATAAATATTCTCCTATTATTGTACGAGACTTGTCTAATGCAATTTGCAAGTCATTGCATAATAACTAATTATTCTTCTAGTAATACTATATTAGGTTTTGTGTGAAATAAAGGCATATTACTACTATTAAATAACAGTAGAGGCATGATTAGATCTGACTATAACAAACAAAAAACAAATATTATAAATTTCGCATAATTTAAAAATATTTTTTATACTTTCTCAATATTCTATATGTATATATTATTGTAAAATATGAGAGAGTTCCAAACCTATCTAGGTAGTAATAGAAAAAAGGAACAACCATAAATCATCCACTAACAAGTTTTTTTTTTTTTAATTAGAGCATTATATGTACATTGTATATTAATTTGTCGGCTAACAGCAAAGCAAATATGGTTCGACTCCCACTATACATGAATCTAAATGATCCAACAAGATATGTGCTATACTCTATGTTTCCCTTCTTAGATTTTTTATTTTTTCATTTTTTTTAAATTATCAAATTGGTAAGAGTTGTTTATATATTATTAGGTACTAATTTTTTTTTAAAAGAATAAATAAAATAATAATAAATTTAACGGATTGGAGTATGACTTGTATGTCCCTTCGCGGACAGCCGATAAAATTAGAACGATACAGAGAAGAAAATTAGCATGATTCCTGCGCAAAGATGACACGCACCAATCAAGAAATCAATTATGACTCGTATTTTAGTTCATTTCATTGCCCTAATTAACCTGTTTATTTATTAACTAATCCTGTTTTAAACGCAAGACATATCAATAATGTGAATCTTTTCTGATATATATATATATATATATATATATTAGTATTATTATTTTCGATTGGCAGGCTAAACAGCTCATCTCAATGATTTTGTTCCCCAATTTTCCATCTACGTACAAACGTTTAGACATGCTTACTACTAAGTGACAAGTGTTGTCAACTTGGTTTAGGCACATACGGTTTCCAAAAGATTGGAAGTTGAAATTAAATCTTACTTAAATAAACTAAAACAAGACATAATTTATCAATATTAGTACCCCTTTGCTACTTTGGGGGTGGGGTGGATGAAGGATTTTATAGGTTTATTTATTTAAGAAGAAATGATCAACTGTCAAAAGATTCTCCAATGCATTTCTAATTTTCCCATATTATTAGTTATAGTTATTTTCTAATGTATGTATTAAAATATTAAATTTATTATAATCAAAAGATGATATAGTAGTAAAATTGTCAATTTATTTATTATTTTTAAGTGATATGCCAAGTCTAGACAAGTAAGAACATATGGAGGGGGTATTTTTAGAGTTGGGAAAGAAAAAATGGCAAAAGAAATGATAAAGATAGGAAATCGAGGCCTTCAGATAACCAACCACCTGAGCTATTAAGATTTTTCGACTGATGAAGTATTAGATTTTAGAACCATAAAAGTAGGATAATTGTGGCAACAACAAGACTACACCAAAAAGAATTAACAGCAATTAATTAATAACAATGACTTAATTGTCGCTAGTATGTTTTTTTTTGACAATAACACTCTTTGTAAATTATCCTAAGGCACATAGCGACGTTGAATCTAATGACAATTAACTAATGCCGGTAAGATTTTAAAACTCTTTATTAATGTGTATATTTATTACCGCTAAAAGCTATTTTTATGACAGTAAAGCTAAAAAAAAGACGACGCTGTGTCACAAGACTATATGCAGGATATTGATAACATCGCACACTTTCGATCCAAAAATTGGACTGTTAATTATGTCATATGTTAAATACCTATCACTCGATTAAAGAATTCTTTTTCAACCAACTTTCCTCATCAAGAAAATAATTAAGGAGACTAACCAATTCAAATTAAAGTGCTTAAATTTGTATTAAGTAAAGAGCCACGTGACTTGAGCTTAACTATCTCTTAATAATTAGCTAACTCACATGCCACACCTTGATGGGAAAGCATGGTATGGCAATGAATGGTTGTTGAATTACTCCCATGGTTTTAGTTTATTATCTGATTTTGATTTAACACAAAATTTTAAAAAATAAAATAGATTTTTTAATTATATGGTTTTAAAATAAAAATATTTCAAATGTATCAACATATCCTCTAATCTTGGAGTCTTAAATATGACATATGGGAAATGTCACGATCCAGACCGTCGTGATTGGCACCCACACCACCCCTCCGGTGGGAGAACCATTAATACTAATCAGCTAATCCAAAAGCAAGACATTTAGAGATACGGAAGCAGGTTTAAATGCAGAAATAAAGTTGAGTTCCCATAAACTCCGGAAGTCTAACAAAACCATTACTAAAACATTGCGGAAAACACCCCTAGAATCTGAAAGTCAATGTACTAAAACATCTAAAGTTCAACAAGTCTAAGAAAATGGGTACAACCCAAACTAAACATAGGAATATCTATTGTACTAGTCTAAGTCCGAATAGAAATGGACTAAACATAATGAGAACTCATGGCAGCCTGAAAGAACTGGCTCACCCTTGAATTCGATGTCGATCACTGATCTCCTAGATGAGGTCTGTCAGTAGCCGCCTGAAGATGCCCTGTACTCAACAAAGAAAAAGCAAGTGCAGTATCAGTACACAACCACAGTGTAGTGGTAGGATCACGCGGCTATTCCAGTAAGTGAACATACCTAAGTAGTTACAACATAGCAAACAGGCATATACCGAACATATACAATATTAGCTATCATTTCAGGAGCAATGTACAATTCCATATTTCCAATAATATGCATATATAACAAGTGAATGGTCCTCTCAACTCATACCCAAACCGTTAGTGTGCCGGATTGTGACACCCGATCCAAGTTAGTGTGTCGGATCGTGACACTCGTTCCAATATATATGTCGGTACGTGACATCCGATCCCAGTTAGAGTGTCGGAACGTGACACCCGATCCATTCAACATGACACAATCACAATCACAATGTACATTCTCATAATCATACAATCAAATATTGATTCATGGCTTAAATTCATTCATTCATACTCATTTACATTAGGTGTGATCAATAGTGCAATATTCGTATACATACATGCATTACAGTAAAGCAAATACTAACATACATCACACAAACATGAAATCAAACCATCACCTACCTCGAAACCAAGCTTGAATCCTCCTAGAATACTCGATTCTTCCCTTTCTGGATTTGTTCCGCTTGTTCTAGGTCTACAAACAATTAATATAACGCAAGGATAAATAATTAAGGTCTGATTTACCCGGATTACAACAAACCCAATAACCCAAGACCAAACCCATGATCCTAAGGTGCAACTAGGGCTTTTTCCCACCATTAATTTCAGATCAAAATCCTCCCCCAATGATAATTACCCACAATTTTACGTTCTACGGATCGAAAAATGGATTCGGGAGGAGAAATCCTTACCTTTAGCACCAAAAGTCGTGAAAAACCTTCAAGAAATCACCTGGGGTCGTCTCCTAACTCTTAAGAACGAAGTTTGCAGAATAATGACGTCTTTGGGGTTTATTTCCGACTTAAATCGCGACTGTCCTGCTGTGGCGGACCCTAACCCGCTACAGCGGCCCCGCCCTAGCGGGATAAATCCTTTCCTGGCGGCTTGCACGGAGACAGAGAGTCGAATTTAGATTTTCAAACCCCCATTAAACAACACACCTTCAACCCATGACATTCAAAACTACTCGTTCACGCTAAGATCAATTTCGGGAGTTCTACTCGCCCGAATTCGATTCCGTAAAGTCGTACGGTTTCCTTAACGTCTTAGCTATCTACTCATGTGATAAAAATCATAATTAGATCTCTCATTCATTACCAGATTTCCCTAGACGTCACTGACTCAGATTTCGTCTAAATCTGGATTAGGCTAGGAATTTTCAAGTTACTACCCAAAAGTTTTCTGACCCCAATTCTTTCCCCATTGATTTTTTCCTAACGATGGAATCAGGTCGTTACAGAAAATTAGAGTTTAAGAGCTGTAAAAAAAAACATTCTTTTTAAAAACGGACTAACACAAAAATAAGATAAATAAATTAAATTGGAGAAAATAATATATATATTCTAACATCTGCTTGATTTGGTAGATTTAAATGCTATATTTTTCAAAATATTTTATTTTGGCTTTTAGTTTTCTACCACCCCACCTAAATGTTATTCAAAGAGTAAAATTCATTTCCATTTGGTGAAATTTGTTGCAACTTCTTTCACACACTTTATCCCATTTTTGTTCTTTTAACTTCTCGTTAAAATCAAATCACTATTATGTCTTCTAATTAAATACACTTTGCAACTCAATTTTACTTAATAATATATCAATTAGTGCGACTTTGTCAATACATGTACTCTCCGAAGCACAATTACTAAAACGACGATACTTTTATCAAAAAATTATATTATATACCTGAAAAAAATTACATACTAAGTATATAAATCAAAGAATATTATTTATTATTTTTTATGTATTGAAACTGCTTGTGCCTATTATAATATGCACACCATATACGCGTGACATTTCGTGGAGTATTCAAGTAAAGGGATTATTATTATTATTATTATTATTATTATTATTATTATTATTATTATTATAATATATAGATACGTTGAAATTGTGTGTGCCGTTTATAATATACGAACACCATTTTAAATAAGTAAGTTAACCAGTAATAGTTGAGAAGTCAGCCTCAAATGGAAACTTGTGGAAAATTAAAGGTATGATTGGGAAAAACACACTTTGCCACATTGAAAGATTTTCATACACTTGTATATGAATTAAAGCTTCTCTACGTGTATATGAATTATGATTCTTCCTTTAGCATGATGAAAAAACAATTTCTCATTAATATTAATTAAATTTGATTTTTGAAAAGCGAAGCATGATAAATATTTTAGAACAGAAGGAACATTTTATCTATTTTTCAAACGTTAAATATTCAAAGACACAGTAAACCTTGACATATATAGTTATTAATACAATCTTCTACCTCTTGTTTTTTACCCTAAGGTCTAAGAGACTTCCCAATTCTATAATTTTGCCAATTTTTTTCGTTTGACTTCATGCTTGTCAAGTTATATAAATTTAAAAATTATTATAAAGTTTTGGTTCAATGAATTCAAACCTATCAAAAAGTGGAATATTCTGAAGAAGTCAGTAGAAAGTTTTTGTTGGTTCTTCAACCAACTCTCTTGAAAAGATATTCATTTATTAACACCTATAAAACAACGCAATCCAACTTATCAAATTGATATATGTACTACTTTAAAATTTAAAATGCAATGTATTGCCACGTGGAGACAAATCCAATTGGGCAAGTCCTTAAGCCTACTCAATCTGCGGGCATGGCCATAACCATTTAGCCACGTTCTAAATCCTGTTAAATCAATTTTCAAACACTATGGAGTAAAGGAAAAAAAGCGTGGCCAGCTAAGCTCTACCCAACTAATTTGGAATTTCTAGAAATTCTATCTTATTATATATTTACTGTTTTTGATTTATATTAGAGTTCGATTATATATAATGCTCCTTAGTTGCTGCTCCAAAAGAAACTAAAAACAGAACACTTTCAAAACTTCTTACACTTGCTATCCATCTTCTTCTTCTTCTTCTTTCATAAATGGATTGGACCAGAGGTCATATAATAGGCCACGGCTCCACTGCTGCCGTCTCCGCCGCCAAGTCATGTTTCTCCGATGAAGTTTTCGCTGTAAAGTCAGTGGAGCTATCGAAGTCACAGTTATTGCAGAAGGAGCAGAAAATTCTGTCCGAATTGAGCTCCCCTTATATTGTTAGCTACAAGGGCTACGATGTTACCAAAGAGAAGGACAAACTCATCTTTAATCTTATGATGGAGTATATGCCGGACGGTACACTTATCGATGAAAATCGGAAACAGGGTGGTCGGATCAACGAGCCGTTGATCGGGTATTACACGAAGCAAATTGTACAAGGACTAGAGTACCTACATTCAAGGGACATAGCACACTGTGACATAAAGGGGCACAACATTTTGTTAGGTAAAACCGGTGCCAAAATTGCAGATTTTGGTTGTTCCAGGTGGGTTGATCCGGCGAACAGGGACGGTGGTGCAAACCCAATTGGAGGAACGCCAATGTTTATGGCGCCAGAGGTGGCGCGTGGGGAGGAACAGGGGTGTCCTGCAGATATTTGGGGATTGGGATGTACAATTATCGAAATGGCCACGGGTGGATCACCATGGACTAATATGACAAATGCAGATTCATTACTTTACAAAATTGCATTTTCTGGGCAATCCCCTGAAATTCCAAAGTTGCTCTCTTTACAAGCAAGGGATTTCTTAAGCAAATGCTTGAAAAGAGATCCAATAGAAAGATGGACAGCTAAACAACTCCTCAAACATCCATTTCTCGAGTCGAATTCCATGGCAATTCAAGATTTTGTCACAGACTCACCAACAAGCATTCTTGATCAAGACATATGGAATTCAGTTGAGGAATCAGAAACCATGTGTTGTACAATAATACAAAAAGTTATCTCTCCTCTGCAAAGATTAAGAGATTTGAGTTCAAATTCAGGAGAATTGAAGTGGAGATGGAATGATAATCAGATGTGGATCACAGTTAGAAGCAGCAATAGTGAATAACTCATGGAACAATGATCTTGTTGTAAAATTTTGCTCTGTTCTAAATAGTTACAGTAATATTGAGTGTACAGATCCATTAACCAAGAATTCTAGATACTTACAGTAATATTCAAAAGATTTTCTATTATCTTGAATCAATAGCCGGCTGACTAAATAGACATATGTATTCTACGTGACATAATATCTAGCTTCGCTTGTGGAGAAACGGAGTATATTCAAATTCATGGAAAGTGAACTTTACGTAATTCTTATTAGTTTGGAAAAAGCCACATAAACTGTGTGTGTAATGAGACAGCTCAGCTAGCAAATTTCATTTGTTTTACAACTTATATAAATAATAAATAAAATACATGAATCTCTAATTTTCAGCAATACCACACGACAACTTTAAACTTAAATTTGTCTGAAAGCTAAAGTCACACGTGACTCATGAGGTTTAACATAACTAGCCCATCTGTTATCCAGATATATTTCAAAGAGTTCCGAATCAAAGTAATATCTTTCTCCACAAAGGAATCAAAGATTTTGAATCAAATATTTAAAAAAATTCTTATCATAAAATTAGATTTGATTTTAAAAATCTAATCTTCAAGTTTTCAAAACTAGTTCAGACCAACTTCTGGATTTTAGGACTTCCCTTCACAATTTTTATTTTTTTAAAAATTAAGTAAAATATATATCTAAACACAATTTCAAAAACTCAAATTTTTGAGTTTCAACTTTAAAATTTATGATTCTTACATGCCTGCATACTTCTACTCTCAATTGTCATCGAGCTACTACTCACTTCATATCAAAGTTGTGCATTTTTAATATCTTACAGATTTTAAGCAGGCTATAATTATAAATAAAAAAATGCGCGGACACGCGGATTCAAACCTGGGTACTTTGTATGTTTTGTGCAACGCATTGCCACTGCGTTATTAGAATCTATTGTTTGTAAGTGTGTTTAAACTAATGTATATACCAATATAAAGTAAGATTTGACTTATATATATAATATAATTTTTTGATAAAAAATATTCAACTGGACACCCTGAAGACTGATACCATCATAGCTCCACCCCTGTAAACAGTATACTGTATAGTACTTTTTCTTCCCATTTTTTGTCCAAATATTCTTGCAACTGTTATTTAAATTGGTATTTTAAAAAATAGTTTAAATCAACCTCGCATGATCATTAGCTAACTCACAAGCCACGCCTCCATAAATGGGACAGCATGGCATGGCAAATGGAGTACCATTAATTAAATAAATAATTAATTAATTAGTGGTATTTGATTTGTAATCTACTCTAATATTTAATTGTTAGATGTAGATGCTAATTTTTAAAACTAGTACTGCGTCATACGGCATGAGGACCAAGGGATGAGACGATCTTTATTTTTATTTTTATTTTTTTTGCTTTTACTTTAAAACTAAACCATACCTATTTTGTCACTAATTAGCTCCTGTAAAGTCGTAGATTTTGAGATTGAAAATTTGAGTTTTTAAAGTCGTGGCGTTTTGAATTTAAAATTGTATTTAGATATATTCCTTTTGTCTCTATTTATTTGTCCATTTTTTACTTTGCACACCTATTAGGAAAATAATAATTGACATACTATTCTACCTCAATTAATTGATAGATTAACAAAATCAATTTACTCATTAAAGAGGTTCTACCTTTTTCAAAAACATTAACTCTCTAAAGAAATTGAGGGTATAATACGTAAAAAATATTGTCTTTTCTTGATTTGTCAAAATTGGACAAGCAAAAAGGGACGGAGGGAGTACATTATACTTGAAAAAAATGAACTTTTGTGACTGAAAGTGAAATTTCTCCCAATAAGTTTTTGGAACTTAAAAACTTTTTGAGGACAAATATTTAAAATCTCATCCAAAATTTATGGTTAAATAGATATATATTTAAAGATAAAATTTTAACATCTATTGTCAATCGTCAATGCTCGTGAAAGCACAATTAATGACTATTCAAATTATGAATATGTGACAAGTTTAGTCACAATGGTCTATATCATGACTACTTGTTGAATATTCTTTATTTATTTATCATGTAGATAAATAATACATTGGTATTGATATTGTGTGTCTTTAATAATACGCACACCATGTGCACAAGCCATTTCATGGAATATAAATATATAGATGCTATGTCTCTCATAGAAGGTAAAAGAAAACTAAAAGAATAAACAGTTGAAAAGAAAAAGTTGTTGTTCAAGACACATTTTAAATAGTTAAGAAGTTGGTATCTAATAAGAAACTTGTGGAAAATTGAAGGCATGATTGATGCACTTTTCACAAAACACACTTTGCCACATTGAATTAAAGTTTCATACACTTGATGTAGAAGCTACGAACCACTTACTAAAAGGCCTAACTTTTTGTCACTATGTTTTGGAATGGTTTAAATAACCTCTCAACGTATATATGATTCTTACTTTAGCATCACGAAAAAGCAATATCTCATATTACTTCTAGAAGGGGATAATCTTGTGAGATAATGAGCAGCGACGAAGTTAGAATTTTCACTAAGGAGGTTCAATATAGGAAGAAATAAACACACGTACTATAGTCGAAGGGAATTCGACATATACTATATATACATTAAAAAAAATGATTTTAACCATGTATAAATAGATTAATATTATGTTGAAGAGGGTTGGGATGAACCTCCTAGCCCCAAGTTGGCTCTACCTCTGATAATAACAATCTTGATGCTAGTGAAGATAATAAGAATTGTGATCTTGATACGGAGTTGGGGCATTTCATAAGCCAAATCAAGATGGAATCTGATTAGTCATTTAACGATGATTAATAAATGCAAATCTTTATTTTATTAAATCACTTAATCATGATAATAAGTTGAATTGATTTGGTATAAATAGATAAGTATTTATCGTTTTGCTTCCTCAATTGCCTTTCTCGTCTTCATTTCACTTAGTTGACACTTGACAATTTAACCATTTTTTAAAATTTCAACTCTTTGTCTATTTTGAAAGATTATATATCCTCATGATTCTAAAAAAGATATCTTTGATTGTAATCTACCACTTCTTGTTTATTTTCCTAAAGTCTTTAAAGACTTCCCAATACTATAATTTGCCAAAAATTTTCAATTGACTTTATGCTTGTCCTGTTCTTGAAATTTAATTTTTATTGTAAATTTGATGGATAAGCATGTACTAACAAATTCAATGCCTACCAAAAATTGGAATATTCTCAAGAACTCGGTAAAAAGTTTTATTGGTTCTTTAACCAAAACTCTCATGAAAAGATACTCATTTATCGGTTAATCTTCAAAAGTGGATACACAATAACCCAATCTACCACCATCCAACTTATTTCAATCAATATAAATTGAAAGATTAAATACACCAAATTGATACTAAACTACAATGTTTTGCCACGTGGCGAGAGCACAATTGGCCACGTAATGGTAGACCTCCACATAGTCTAGGACATCATTCATCTAAAAATTATATTATATATGGAATATTGTACGAAATATTTTGATCAAAAATTATTTTTCATACATATATTGAATATTGGATACACTTAACAAAATTTCTGACTTCGCCGCTGAATCTCGAGTTTACTCTAGCTGTCGTATGGCCATAACCATTTGGCCACGTTGTAAATCCCGTTAAATCAATTTTCAAACTCTATGGAGTAAAAGGAAAAAAAGAGGCCACCTAAGCTCTACCCAACTAATTTGGAATTTCTGGACATTCACCATATATTATATATATATACACATAATATATTCCTCCATTGTAGCTCCAAAACAAACCAGAAACAGAGCATTTTCTAATATCCTTACACTTTCTACCAATCTTCTTCTTCTTCATAAATGGATTGGACCAGAGGTCATATAATAGGCCACGGCTCCACTGCTGCCGTCTCTGCCGCCAAATCACATTTCTCAGGTGAAGTTCTTGCTGTTAAGTCAGTAGAGCTATCGAAGTCACAGTTATTGCAAAAGGAGCAGAAAATTCTGTCCGAATTGAGCTCCCCTTATATTGTTAGCTACAAGGGCTACGATGTTACCAAAGAGAAGGACAAACTCATCTTTAATCTTATGATGGAGTATATGCCGGACGGTACACTTATCGATGAAAATCGGAAACAGGGTGGTCGGATTAACGAGCCGTTTATCGGGTATTATACGAAGCAAATTGTACAAGGACTAGAGCACCTACATTCAAGGGACATAGCACACTGTGACATAAAGGGGCACAACATTTTGTTAGGTAAAACCGGTGCCAAAATTGCAGATTTTGGTTGTTCCAGGTGGGTTGATCCGGCGAACAGGGACGGTGATGCAAAACCAATTGGAGGAACGCCGATGTTTATGGCGCCAGAGGTGGCGCGTGGGGAAGAACAGGGGTGTCCTGCAGATATTTGGGGATTGGGATGTACAATTATTGAAATGTCCACTGGTGGATCACCATGGAATAATGTGACAAACGCAGCTTCGTTACTTTACAAAATTGCATTTTCTGGGGAATCCCCTGAAATTCCAAAGTTGCTCTCTTTACAAGCAAGGGATTTTTTAAACAAATGCTTGAGAAGAGATTCTAAAGAAAGATGGACAGCTAAACAACTCCTCAAACATCCATTTCTCGAGTCGAATTCCATGGCAATTCAAGATTTTGTCACAGACTCACCAACAAGCATTCTTGATCAAGACATATGGAATTCAGTAGAGGAATCAGAAACCATGAATTCTACGATATTACAAACATTTAGCTCTCCTCTGCAAAGGGTAACAGAATTGGGTTCGAATTCAGGAGAATTGAATTGGAGATGGAATGATGATCACAGATGGATCACAGTTAGAAGGAGCAATGAATAACTCAGATCGATGTCTCTTGCTGTAAATTTTGTACTATATAACTGTGTACAGATCCATTAATCTAGAGTTGGATAATATGAAATTTAGTTTTTATTCTTAAGCCTTCTGGTAACAAGTTTGTTTTTAGGGGAATTTACATAAATCTCACTAGTTTTGGAACTAATTACTTAAATATACTCTAGTTTGCAATATTACGTATCTTATCAGATTTTGGTGTATTCAGATATGTTCAGATACATGTATTACCTCGGATACATGTGGTCAAATTTAGGTGTAATTTGTTCTGAGTACATTGTATCAAAGTGGATTCGCATGTATCTGGGATACATAATACATTTCGCTCGCCTCCCTTGCTTCTCTCTCATCTCGCTTGCCTCTCTCTCATGTATCTGGTATTCTAGACACATGCGAATCACTCCAGATACATAGAGATACATATATCTAGTGTATAAATCTAGGATACATACGAATCTCGCTCGCCTTCCTCCCCTATCTCACTTGCCTCTCTCCCTACGTAGAAAACTCTTAATTAGTGATAAGATACGTAATAATTTGAATATGTAATAATAGTATATATGATAATAAAATATATCTAATTAGATAGTTTTTTATCTTTTATCCTTAACACCACATGACCGTATAAGCTAAGTAACAATATTGAGTTTCATATTATAATGGTTTTATTTTGCGTAGACTATTAATGAAATAATGCTGAAATCTTTGCAATCAGTAAGAAAATAAGGATAATGATTAATGATCACTTGAAGATAGTGACCACTACAGATTAAAAAAGATTGAAATAAACTTTAAAAATTTAGTGGTTTAAGGAATTTTTATACATAGAAAAAGAAAAAGAAAAGGAGATAAAACCTAAGATAAAAAAGTAGACAGAGAAAGACGCAACAAAAATGTATGTGGACATGATTTCAAGTGACCATTTCTTGGTCCTTTTTAATAAGAAAAATGAAATTAGACTCTTATCCCTTTACACTTTTCAAGTTTTGAAATTATGGATCACCTATTGGCTCTAAAATTTTCCTTCAAGTGACATCCAACTTAGATAGGCGGGGTGAGATAAATTTGAACGGATTACTTAAATTATTTGGATTGAGATGTGTCAAATCAAGATGAGTTAAATAAGAGATCATAGCTCTTTCATTTAACTCGTACCAAATTCAAATTTCTCTATTTAATTTTTTACTTCTTATGTCAATTTGTTTGATTACGAAACAAAACTAATATATTAGACTACATATGATAACACCATTAATGGAGTTCTAAGCGGAAGAGAAGAAGAACATTCTAGAGAAAAACAAGAGAGAAGTATATTGAGAGAATGCAGTTACATTATTCACTTGTACAATTCTACAAGGCTAAGAGCACTATTTATAAGCTATAATTTTATAACTACCTTCTGACAGAATTTAACTAACTTGCTGACTAGACTAACCATGGTAACTTGCTAACATTATGCTCTGGTTAACACTCCCCCTCAAGTTCATGGTTCAAACAAGTTCATAACTCCCATGTCACTTAGAAGTAGTTGATGTTGTGCCTTGCCCAGACTTTTTGTGAGAAGATCAGCTAGTTGATCCTTTGTGTGAGTGAACTCTGTTTTGAGCATACCTTGACAAATTCTTTCCCTTACAAAATGACAATCTATGTCTATATGTTTGATTCTCTCATGAAAGATGGAATTTGCAGCAATCTAAATTGCATCTTTACTGTCACACACCATTTTTATTGGAAGTTCAATACTGACTCCAAGTTCCTTGAACAGGCCTACAAGCAAAGTTATCTCAGCTGCACAATTGGCCATACTTCTAAATTCAGCTTCTGCTGAGCTTCTGGAAACAGTCTCTCGTTTCTTTGACTTCCAAGAGATCAGGGCGCCGCCAAACTTAACTAAATAAACAGTGATAAACCTCTTGAATTGCCTTTTCAGATCACTTCAATGCCTAGGAAGAACTTGAGGTCCCCTAAATATTTCATCTTGAATTGCCTTTTCAGATCACTCCTAATATCATTTATAAGACTCTGATTACTGCCAGTGATGAATAAATCATCTACATAGACAAGCACAATGGTTATGGCACCTACAGCTTGTTTAATGAATAAAGAGTAGTCATAGTGACTCTGATGAAACCTCAAGGACACCAAGGATTCAGTTAGCTTCAAGTTTCACTGCCTAAGAGCCTATTTAAGACCATATAGTGACTTGTGTAGTTTGCAGACCTTAGTAGTAAGCTCCCCCTGTCTAGCAAACCCAGCTAGAATAGACATGTACACCTCTTTCACAAGATCACCATTGAGAAAGGCATTATGAACATCCATCTGATGAATACACCACCCTTTGGAAGCAGCCTAGGCTATAATTGTTCTAACAGTGACCATTTTGGCAACAGGATTAAATGTCTCACCATAATCCAAACCTTCATGTTGACTAAACCCTTTAGCAACCAGCCTTGCCTTCAGCCTCTCAACGTCACATGTGTCCTTGTACTTCACCTTATACACCCATTTGCAGCCAATAGATTTCTTACCGGGGGTAAATCTACCAAACTCCAAGTGTTGTTGTCATCCAAGGCAGCAATTTGTAAGTTCATGGCATGAACCCACTAAGAGCAGCCTCTTTGTATGAAGAAGGTTCAGTGACAGCTGAGTATGTTGAGAGGATGGAAGTATAGGAGGGAGAGAGATGGTTATATGACATGTAATTGGACAAATGGAAGGAACATGTGTAGCTTTTAGATTTAGTGACAAAATCCTAAAGCCAAAGGGGTGGTTTACTATGTCTGGAAGATTTTCTAGGAGGTACTGCAGTAGAAGGTTCATAGACTGGGCTTGAATCAGGAGGAGGATGATGATCATTGAGGGCAGAAGGTGAAGATACTGGACGATTAGAAGAATCTGATGGTACAAGAGGGGATATAAAGGAGACTGGAGTGTGAGAATCAGGACAAACAAATGTGAGCACAGGAAAAATAGGATCAAAGGAAGGTTGAGTGTCTTTAAAGGGGAACACTTCTTCCTTAAACACAACATGTATGTTTACAAATAAGGAATGAGAGTGAAAGTCATAAAGAATGTAACCTTTTTGAGTGAGTGAATATCCTAGCATAACAGTTGGAATAGCTTTAGGGGGAAATTTGTCAGTCAACTTGGGGCCGGAAGCATAGCATAAGCACCCAAATGTTCTGACATGAGAAAGAGATGGAGGATTAGAGTAGAGAACTTCAAAAAGAGTCTTGTAGTGGAGTGATTTGGTGGGAAGTTTGTTGAGAAGATACACAGCAGTAAACACATGCTCTCCCCAAAATATCAGAGGAACAGAAGCTTGAATCCTGAGTGCCCTTTCCATGTTTAAAATAGTTCTATGCATTCTTTCAGCAACACCATTTTGATGGGGAGTGTAAACACAGGTACTTTGATGCAAAATTCCAAGAGAAGAAACAAGAGTTTGAAAGGCATGACTAAAGAACTCACTGCCAGTATCAGTTCTTAAGATCTTAACCTTTGCAGCAAACAAGTTTTGAATTTGTGTAAAAAAATTCCTCAGAACTACTATGGCATCAAACTTAGAGGCTACAAGAAATACCCAAGTAAATTTGAAAAAATCATCCACAATAGTCACAAAATACCTCATTCCATTATGAGTGGAGATCCTATATGGTCCCCAAATATCACAGTGCACCAGTTCAAATATGACTTTAGAAGTATGAAAACTATCAGAGAAAGGAAGCTTTGTCTGTTTAGCTAAGGGACAAACAGTACAAGGAGAACAATCAACATTGTATAGAAAAGAAAGTGTAGATGACTTCTTTATGATGTCTACAGGAGCATGGCCTAATCTTCTATGCCATAAGGAGATAGAATCAGCAGATCCAACTGTAAGAGCACTAATGCCTAAAGAATGAGCAGAAGTTGTGCATTCTAAACCACCCTTGAGCTCTAAACCATCTTTGAGAATGTAAAGACTTGATCCTCTCTGCCTATCCTTAGCCACATATTTTTAAACCAAAGCAGAGAAAACACTACCTGCAGTAGCTGCTTCAACTGAGTGCTCTCCTCCACCTTCACCTCCTTTGGACAACATCTGGAAGATCTGATTGTACTAATCCTAAGTAAAAAGGCTGCAGGAGTTGAAGGAGATTTGGTTGGAGCAACACTGCCATTAGAAGGTGTACCTGCAGACTGAGACACTTCAACTTGATTAGCATAAGAACTAGTAGTTGCACCTTTTCTCTTTGACCTCCATCCAATAGGATATCCCTTGACTTTGAAGCACTGATCCTTAGTGTGACCTTTGAATCCATACACTTCACACATTGGAAGTGGTTTCTGAACCTTCTGTGGCTTGTAAGGAGCTTCAAGGTGACCTCTCCCTGGATTACCATCACCTCCTGGTTGATGACCAAAATTATGTGGCATGTAGGAAGCATCAAACTAACCTCTTCCTAAATGATTATCACATTTTTGACTAAACATAGTTGTACTTTCAACAATTCTAGGAAAGGAACCATCATGAGTGACCAAGTTTCTTTGACTTTCATGATTAATAATGAGAGAAAAAGCTTTGCTTAGAGTAGGAGTGGGACTTTGCATAAGGATATGTCCTCTTGCTTCTGAATACGACTCATTCAGTCCCATGAGAAACTCCAACAACCTTTGATATTCACAATGCTCTTTGAATTTTACAGATTCAGCACAAGAGCACCCTGGACAAGGCATGATTGAGTCAAACTCATTCCATAAGCCTTAGAGAGTGGTGTAGTAATCTGTGACTGACATAGTTCATTGAGTCAGGCTATGAATTTCCTTGTGCAATTGAAACACATGAGCACCATTGATTTTGTCAAATATTTCTTTCAGATCACACCAAACTCTATGAGCATCACCACCATATACTATGCTACTAAGTAAATTAGGTCTTACTGCATTCATAATCCAAAACAAAACTACAGCATTGCATTTCTCCCAAATATCAAACAATTCAGGTGCAAATTGAGTTTTAGGAAACCTGTCGTCTATGAATCCTAGTTTACTTTTACCTAAAAGGCCAATACGCATTGATCTACTCCAAAGTGCATAGTTCTCTGATCCAGTAAGCTGAAGAGAGATTAAGGAGCTACCTGGAGTGTCGTTTGGCTGGAGATACAGGGGATGGTTATGATCTATTGTTGGAGCTACATAGTTAGGTGTTCATGTTCATGTATGTGCTGTGTTTGAAGGTAGATTGTTGGTTTGTGATTCGGAGCCGACTGTAGTTGTGTTCGCCATTACTTTTAGCTTCGAATCTCAATCTGCAACCAGAAGACTCACTAGCGATTCAACTGATATCCAGCCTTGAATCTGAGCAATTCAACCCGCTAAAAAAATAGCAACACACAGTCAACTAGCTAGCCAGAGACACGTACTAGCTCTGATACCATGATAACACCATTAATGGAGCTTAAATACCTTAGTTCTAAGTGGAAGAGAAGAAGAACATTCTAGGGAAAAACAAGAGAAAAGTATATTGAGAGAATGCAGTTACATTATTCACTTGTACAATTCTGCAAGGCTAAGGGCACTATTTATAAGCTACAATTTTATAACTACCTTCTGACAGAATTTAACTAACTTGCTGACTAGACTAACCATGGTAACTTGCAAACCTTATGCTCTAGTTAACAACATATATATCATTATATCACCCCTAAAATAAATCAATTTTGAAATTTTTTTAACAAGATATTTCATAAATCAATTTGAGTCGTATAGATAAGGTGAAATAGACAACTTAAAATGGGTAGATTAATGAATAAGCAAATCATTAATCCGTTCAAACTTGAACCGACCATTCATATTTTTGCGGATTAAGTTTACCAATACTTTGAGATAACACCCATCACTTGATTCCCATGGCACTTGCCATTTACCAACCGCAAATACTGAAAAGGTGTTAAATACTCTTATTTTTTCGATTCAATTTGTTTACTTTCTTTTTTAGTCCATTTAAAAATATATATTGTTGACAACTTTTTATTTTTAACATTCCATATAACATATTTAAGAGTTAAGACTATAAAGATTAAAGAAAATTTTGATACATTTCACATATCTTTAGTTTAAAATTACAACATTTAAAATTTTTCTTTAGTTTTATATTTCATATCAAATCAAAACTAGATAAATAATTTAAAACGGAGAGAGTACTACTCCCTCTGTCCCTAATTACTTGTCCACTTTTCCTTTTTTAGTCGTCCATAATTACTTGTCCATTTTGTCAAATCAAGAAAGGACAATTTATTTTTACCTATTATACCCTCAATTAATTACTTTAAAAAAGATAGAACTTCTTGAAAATCTTAAGTTTTTAATTCATACACTTCATAATTAATAGGGGTAAAATGATAAACTCACTATGTCAATAATTATTTTCTTAATAGGTGTGTCAATTCAAAAGTGGACAAATAATTAGGGACAGAGGAAGTATTATCCAGTGAGAAATATAACAAGTTAAATTATCTTAGCTGTTCACGTTTTATAAAGTTACCCAAATACCAACAAGGGTTGTGGTGGAGTGGTCAGTACTCCTTCATCCTTAACCAAGAGGTCTCGGGTTCGAGCCCCCTTGGGTACAGAGTCGCCTTTGTTAGTGAGCGCTTTACCCTCCCAATGTGGGACTTCCCGACGCGAATCCGAATTTAGTCGGGCTCCACTGTGGGTACCGGACACCAGGTGGATAGAAAAAAAAAATCAAATGGAGAAAGAAATTGATGTTAAATTAAAGTTGATGCCAAGTGTAGTAGAGTTATTGGGCAGACTGTGGTGAACTTTACGTATTCCAATTAGTTTGGAATTAGCAAGAAGTTGTCTGTCTCTGTGGTGGGACAGCTACTAAGTGTCAGCAGTACGCACGTGTGGTTTTCTTTGGTTTTTTTAATTTAATGTTCGATATTCATATTGGATCCCGACCAAATTTGAATTTATATTGGAAAATCTCATATTGGAGGTAAAGTTCTCCCTAACAAAGGTGATGGAATGTACACGTCCACCAGTGATCACATGACCAGGTCAACAACAGAATTAAAGTGCGGAAAATGAACAGCATAACGTAAAACATGCACAAGAGTTTTACGTGAAAACCTCTTTGCTCAAGGGAGTAAACCACGACCTGTCACACAGGATTTTCAACTGCCTTCACTAATCTCCAAGCAAAAGTGAATACAAATTACAACCACAACAATGAGACCAAAGTCTTGGTCCCACACTAAGTAATACTCATATTACTTACTGAGCCAAAGCAATGCATCCATTACCCATTATATTAACTATCACTAATTAATATAAACTTCAAACGTAAGACACAAAGTTAACTCTAACAATGTTCTTACCCTCACTACAATCAAGAGTTTGAAACGTTTCTTATAACAATGAAACGAATCTTACAAGTTTAGCTCAATACAAACATTCAAGAACAACAACAGGTACGGAAAGTAATTCTTCAGTTGATCAGGTCCCTTGTTGTATAAGTTCTTGTTGAAGATGACCTTCTTCTTTGTAAGCTTATGAATTTTCAGAAATTCAAATCTTTGTTTGCCAAATCTTGAGTTTTTGTCTTGTGAGAAGAGACTATATCAAATGGACAAAAACTCCTTAGGACGACCCCATTGGCTGAGAGCCCGCTTCTCTAAAAAGACGTGCATCTACCACATCAGAGGTGGAAGCTTTTCTGACAGTTGTCTTGTCGTCTTTTCACATACGCAGTCTTGCAAATACCATGTCCTTTGCAATGTGTTCTTTGTGAGTTCTTGAGAAGACTTGCTAACTCACTCTCCTTTTTGAATGAATAATGTTGTTTGTTTATTGTTGTATATATATCAGTCAGTAACAAGAGTTTTGACCACTGACACAAACAACCTCGTCCGCCCTTTCCATTGGTGAAGCACACTGCACTTTTCACCAACCATCTGACAGGACAGCTTTACAGTTGTACCCCACTTTGAATCTGGACGAGAGAACTCTGTCAGGGACCGGGTCCCTGCATTTGTGAGCCACTTAAACAAACAACCTCATCCGCCCTTCCTTTTTGATGATGACACACAAATATTCCTCACACTGAGTTTATTCATTCATTTACCCTCTCGTCAGTCTAAATAACAAGGATCTGATCCCTTGTAAGATTCCTAAGTTTGTTAAATCATCAAAATTTAACATCAGCTCCAAAATAACATTTTCCTCCTTTTTGATGATAAAAAACTTATTCACCTTCTTTCCCCTTTCACCAGTTCCCCCTATCAGCATGACTCTTCAGGTAACTAGATTGGTCCCCTTTTTTCATCATTCCCAAAGTTTGTCAAATCATCAAAACTTCACATCAGCAACAAAATAGTAGTTTCTCCATTTTTGATGATGACAAACTTGTTCAACTTCTTCCCCCTATCGGCATGACCATGTCCTCTTAAAGTAACTAGCATTGATTCTCCCTATCAGCAACATGACCATGTCCTCTTCAAGTAACTAATATTGATCTAATACCTTAACAATTGATTCCCCCTATCGGCATGACTATGTCCTTTTCAAGTAACTAGCATTGATTCCCCTTATCAACAATATGACCATGTCCTCTTCAAGTAGCTAACATTGATCTCATACCTTAACAATTTTCCCCCTTTTGACATCATAAAAAGGGGTTAAAGCAGTAAACCAAGTTGACAGAAATGCAGTATAAGCAGATTCATGGCCACTTGGAAAACACTGAGCATGAGTAAAATGTATAAAGTAATGAGACAAGTCAGTAGAAACAAGGCCTTTTTCATTCATAAATAAAAGATCAGCAATCAAAGCATTGCACATATTATTACGAATGAGAACCAGGACAATACCCATTAAGTTTCGATAGAAAAAGAGGAGGACTGGCACAGAAATTTAAGAAGAGAGGGGATGGCTTAAGAGTAAGGGATTAAAATAGTAGGATTAGTAGAGCATATCCCTTAGCATGTTTTTTCAGAAGCGTCTATTGAAGTTCATATTCTTTGCTGCCCAGGCTTCATGTTGAACCCTCAGGGCTGCCATTTCTTCTCAACCAGGTCCTTCTATTTATTATGTTTCAGAAGCTGAGCCTTCAGGCAAACTATTTCAGTATCCATGTTAGCAAGAGCAACTGTCATAGCTTCCAACGCAATCCTGAGTTTCTCAGGACAGAAAGATTGGTAAAATCAAACCTACTCAAGGCCTCCAAGATTAATAGATCAATAATTGAGGAACCATTTCAAATTTTTTGATTCATTTTTTTTAAAGGTCAAAAGGTCAGACACCCTCCTATTAAGAATACTTTGAGTTCTCAGAATATCAACCTCTTCCTTTTTTAACATCATTTTTTCCACCTTCTTCTTTTTGCTTTCGGACCAGGTCCCTCTTCACACTGAAAAATTTCTCCATCAGAAAATTCTCCAGTAGGAACAAAAGGTTTAAACATTTGAAGTGTTTTTGAGAGAGGAAAAAAGAGGGTTTTGAAAAACTCTGATTTATGGAAAGGAATTTGAATTTTCTGGGGAGATGAAAAGATATATGAAGTATAAAGGAAGTCAAATGAAGTGTCATTTTCGTATTCAAATGATAGGACAACGGTCAGATATCTGAATAACAGACTTGTGGCAATTGAAACGGTTCTAATGCATAATTCAAAATGCAATTTTAAGAGTGCTAACCTACGAGAACGGACCGGGTCCCTCTCCGTAGTTTAAATGTGATTGCCTAGATCTGTCCTGACCTCCATTTTCCTTCAGCCCTTTTGCCATGTGTGTATACCTACAAAAGGTATGAGATTAAACTTGCTAAAACATATATAACTGAAAAACAAGGATACCTTCTCCCTTTGCATAGTCATGAGAGGGTTGATTGCTTCAGGCAGGATCCATTCGAACAGGTTTCAGCATTCCCAACTTCAGTTTGATTATCTCAGCCAGGTTTTTTAAGAGCAAGTTGCTGCTTGATCCACAAGAGTTGAGAACATCAAGCTGCAGTTTTTACATTCTCTGCCTCAGTTGTTGAAAGAGCAACTGAATCTTGCCTTTTAGTTCCCCATGAGTGAGAGATCAGCCTAGAACATAAACCATTCCTGAGGTACTCTTTCTATCAACTTGATGTCCAGCATAGTCAGCATCACCATATTTCTCCAAATCAAAAAGTCTCCTGATGGACAGAATAGAATCAGGTCCCCATCTTCTCCAAATGTCTTAGGGTTCTCTTAGCAACTTTCAAATGTGATTCTGTTGGACAACCTTGGAATCTTGCATAAATCCTAACACTTACATCATTTACATCTGGACCAAATCTATCAGCATCCAGCTTCGAGTTGGTCCCCATGGGAGTATAAATTGTCTTGACATCTATAATACGAAACTTCTTCAGTAGCTTCTCTGAGATGGAACCAGGTCCCTGTTCTTGACAAACTGGTCCTTGATCAGGGCTTTGGTGAAGATGTCAGCCACTTGATCTTCCATTTTAGAAAACTTCATGATGACATTGCCCATTTTTAACATTGTCTTGACTTCAAGTATGTTAAGCCTTTTGAGCAGCTCCTTAATGAACTTTTCTTGACAAACAAGGGTACGTTTAGAGGTTGTTTGATCTATAGCTCTATGAAGAATTCTCATATCATGCTCATTTAGCACTCACTACCCAAGAGTGCGGCAAACTCTTCACACAACACCTCAAAGGTTGCTTCAAAGATGATATCATCGATATATATCTGAATAATCAACAATTTCTTTCCTTGTGATTTCAAAAAGAGGATTTTATCAATTTTACCTCTTTTAAAAACCATTGTTGAAGTGAAAATTGGACAACCTGTCAGCTGATCGGGGAACCGAGTGTCATTCTTTTCTACTTTCAAGTTGAGCTTAATCAGCTTCTTCATTCTCACCTTCAGAATTCACATTATCTGTTTGAAATGCATCATCTTTGTTCAGCATTGTCTACCGGACCGGGTACCTCATCAGGTTCATCATCTGCATCAGCTTTCTTGGGATTTCTGGATTCATAAAGAGGATATTTTTCATCAAGCTCACTGTTTAGACCATCTCTCTGAATCTGAAGCAGCTCTTCCATCTCAGAATCTTCTTTGTTTTGCAACTTCTCAATTCTTCCATACTCATCAAAAATCACATAAACACTTTCTTCTGTAACACCCCAGAAATTTTTTGAGCTAAGACTCGAACCATCCTTCGTTGAGAGTAGGATTTTACCGAGGAATTTAAAATTTTGTAAGTGTTAAGGTCACTATATGTAGCACCTTGAGTTCCAAAAAGAACTAAATTGGAAATAGCAAAATCTGAAATTTTTCAAGTTATGCTTAAGTTATGAGTTTTGGGTCAACTTCAAATGACCATAACTCTCAGTACAGGATGAGTTAGGTGGACTACAAGATAGATATTGAAAGGTCTTTGAATTATCTTTCCAACGCCACCGAGTTTGCTAAGTTTTGAGGTCGGATGAGTGAGTTATACCCTTTTGAAGTCAGGTTGTCCAGTTAAGAAAAGTTACCCGAAAATAGTAAGGGGTACTTCGGTCTTTTCCTTATCAAATCAGATTTAATTCATTTTCAGAAAATTTTAAGGGTATAATCCTATTAGGTTCAGTTTTATAATCATAATATACGCCTAGGGTTTTAGTTGAGAGTTCAAGAAGAGAAAAGAAGAGAAAAGATGAGAGAATCACAGCGTTCGTCGAGGTTCTTGAGTTTTGTTGCGGATTTTCGCCATGGGTTTGATCCCTAAGAGGTATGTAAGCTTCCATAGTGTTGGGTTCGTTCACCCACATGCCAATCATGATTTATTCAGCGTAATTTCA
>JAJONR010009931.1:0-19992 GCA_029582245.1 Solanum etuberosum
ATTAAGTTGCCTATTTTATGGCGAGTTGAATATATTCTTTCTATTCAGTTTTGAAGCTTTTGTATGCTTGAGTTAGTCTTCCGCTTGTAGTCAGCCAGGATGAGGGTTCGCTTGGGGACCAGCAATGGTTCTCGAGTGCCGGCCACATCCAGGGTGTAGGCTCGGGTCGTGACATATATCCTGGATGTGGCTAGCATTCCCAATCATTGCTGGCTTGAGCAAACCCTTGATCTTAGTGGCGAAGCTAGAAATTTTTTGAAGGGTGTCTAAGAATCGCATAGGTAAATAAAAATAATTTAACGTATGGATGTACTTAAATTTTGTATATCAGACTATGTAACATTAATGATTAATATTTTTAATTAAAAAATATATCAATATTTTTTTAAATCAAACTACATAATATTTAACTTTAATGTTCATGTTTAATTAATAGGAAGTGAACGGACAAAGAAAAAAGAGAGAAAGAGAAAATTCAGTTTAGAATGAAATCACTTTTATGCTTCAAGATTTCATGAACCTCTGATGACTTACAATGAGACATGAAAATAAAGAGTAGAATGAAACGAGTTTTTTTAAAAAGAAATTCTATATGGAGTCTTTTTCACTTTTGGTAGCTCTATAAAAAGTATTTATATATAGGATTTTCTTATTAACTTTAAATCAAATAAGCACTTTTAAATTTTAATGAAAAGAAAAAAAAAATCAAAAGTTAAATCGATTAAAAATTCAATTGGCTACTAAACTTTTTTTCCTTAAATTTTTAAGCTGTAAATCTCTAATTTAAGATTATTTCGATAGATAATATTAATTTAAATTATTTAAAAAATAACAAATAAATTAACTATGATTTAGAAATTAATTAAGAGTTCTTTTGAAGATGTAAAAAAAAAGTGCAGTCACAGAGAATCAAACTCGCACACATGCTGGTCGCTAAGGCCTCAGCTTTAGTTGAACAACCGAAGTCAATGGGCTAAGAACTTTGTTGTATTAAGGGTGTCCAGAATATGTTATTTAACCATTTAAAGTATCATTTTACTTATACATACTGTGCAATTTTCTGACGAAGGGTGTCCGCTTGGACACCCTTAATCTAGTGTAGCTACGCCTTTGAATTCATCTAGACTTTTATAGAAGAATTTAAAGTCGCAAAAGCATAAAGAAAATGTCTTCGGATGTTTTTCGTTATCTGACAACAAATCATGAATTTGATTGCTTTAACATGTGCAAATATCTTGGTAGATCAACATATGAATATGAAGGATCACCTCTCACAATTTTCAAAGCTTTTAACTTTGCTCTGTGTGTTTTTCAGTAGGTCAAATTAAGTTCGAATTGCATTTTTCATGTCATGAATTATTTCTCTTGCGGTGTATACAACTTTTGAATCTTGAAATTATGTTTTATTTCTCTTTCAATTATAGTTGATGTAGCAACTCGTTGCGATATTAGTCTATATTTTGCATGACATGTGTATTAAGCAATGAAGCCTTTTACTTTGTAATTCTGAGCATTTTAACTTCCAAGTGCAATCTTTATTTACACATCGAAAAAAATATCTAAAATGTATTAAGTCAAGCTATAATTATCAAATATATTTTAAATTAATAGTACAAACATAATTAATAATTATATATATGATTGTTCATATTGTTATGCAAAATCCAATCAATTTAATGTATACAAATTCTAAATGAATGAATATACAGATATTTATTCATGAATGCAATGCATTTATTTATGTTGCAATAGATATTATAAATTTAAATGTATATAATTACTAACTCAATGAATACACAATACCTTTATGTATACACTAACGACAATGTATACATGATTGTTCATATATATGTGAAAAAATAATTTAATTCAGTATATACATATTATACGTGAATGAATATATAAAGTATTTCATTTCTGAATATGTATACATCGCATTTGATAGCATAGATTTAAATGTACACTGATATTGAATGAATACTCAATTCTTCTACCTATATACCATTATACAAATAAAAAAAGTGAATTAATTAACTAACAAAAATTGCACATGAAAAATATATACTTTACTTGCTTTAAGTGGTTGCGTGATGTATACTTTATTTTTCTTTCAGAAATGTGTAATACCTTGATGCATTTTATATGTTCACTTTAAATTGAAACTTCTTTCAAATTGCATAATTTTCAATGACAGACTTTAGAATCATTTTTTTCTTGTAAAGTTGACCTTCTGCTGGTATGTTTGTAGTAGCACTTTTAGTAATATTGCAATGTTGAAAATATGCAGTTTTCTGAACAGTCATATCGTTGTATTCAATTAAATTTAAATTGTCTGTGTTGGTGGTATCATGAACAATTAATTGGGTATTGACAACTTCATCTTATTCTCTAGCAATTGGAAGTGTATAATGAATGTCAATAGCTTTTCAAGTTATGCATAATGGATAATCTTTGAAACTTCGTGACTTTTCTTTAATTCGATGTATACTCGTAATCTCATGGCGTTTCGTATCAATATCGATATTGAACTGTCATCAATCTTATAATAAAATTCAATGGAATTGATGGAAGTATTGACATTTAGATGGGTTCAAATCAATTGAATGAATCATTGAAATCGATATCTGTTGTAATAAACACTCCCTCCATAGAATAATTTACAAAATTATTTTCACTATCTCATTCTCCGCTATGATGAATCAAAACTATCAAGGATGTCATTTTTTTCTTAATGTTAGTTATCGATTCGTGTTGATATTTTTTTTTTCCTGAATACATTAAATGAATCATTGAAATCGATATCTGTTGTAATACACACTCCCTCCATAGAATAATTCACAAAATTATTTTCACTATCTCATTCTCCGCTATGATAAATCAAAACTATCAAGAATGTCATTATTTTCTTAATGTTAGTTATCGATTCGTGCTGATATTTTTTTCTGAATACATTAGATGATTTTGAGTTGACGAATTTCATGAAAATTGAATCGCCATAATATCAATCAGGAGTTAAAATCACAGACCAAAAAAATTAACCCACGTCTTCTTAATTTTTGTTGTTTATTGGCGGTTGGTTACACGAGGGAAAAACCATATTAACATGCCGTCAATTAATTTGGGTCAATTTGTGTCTATTTTTTTATTTGTCTATTAAATGCTAATTAATGTTGACTATATGTTACTCCCTCCATTCACTTTTACTTGTCACTTATTCCTAAAATAGATTTTCTTTTTTACTTGTCACTTTTTACATATTAAGAAAAGACAATTATCTTTTTCTATGTTTTACCCTCAATATTAAATACTTATTCTCCAAATTACTCCCTCTGTCCAACAATACTTGTTCACTGTTAATTTTGCACATTTTTAAGAAACTATAAATAGAGGGGTAATTTTACTATATCACCATTTGAATACAAAAAATACAATGTCTTGAAAAATGTAATAGGGAAGCGACAATAATTAATGACAAGGGTAAATTAGGAACCAAGTGTATAATTATCCATTGATTTTTAAAGTGGACAAGTATTATTGACATCTTAAAATAATATAGTAGACAACTATTCTTGGACGGAGGGAGTATTTTTCAAGACCTAATACTCAACATCATTTAATAGGGATAGTTTGGTAAAATACCTATATCAATAATTATTTTCTTAATGATTGTGCTAGCCTGCTAGGTCAAACAATAACAAGTAAAAATGAACGGAGGAAGTACTAATTATACGTAGTTATTGTTTGGATATGTCATTCCTCATTACAAATCATAAGCCAAAAAAAAATCAAAATTAATATATATATATATATTAATTTATGCAATGTGATGTGTTAAAATAAATTCTAAGAAAATACAAAGTAAGGGAGGGGTAAATGAAGAGTCCGGAGTCAAAATGATCACTTTTTTTCTTCAAAATGATCACTTTTTTTCTTCAAAATGCATAAAGGGTCACTCAATTTTTAATTTAATCAAAAGGGACACTTTGATCCCTGTGCAACAAGATATGTTTCTGAATTAACTGTCGTTAACGGCGTAAAATACATGCTCATCTCACTGCACAATCAGCGAGATATGTTTTACGATTTTATTTTTTAAATTCTCGCTGCCGACGAAGCGAGTTTGACACAAATTTTTTTTTAAAAAATGATCGTATTTTTAGTACACACTTGATCATTCTTGCAACTTTTCAATCTTGATCATTTCCATGTTCATTAACTTATAACCATACTAAGGTTTTCTTCTTTACTCTACTTTGCAAGATAAAGTAATGAAGTGTATTGAATTGATTCAAAAATTATCTTTGCCAAGTGGCTTTGTTAAAGTTCCAAGCGCTTCTTCAATCTCATATGTTCCTTAGAGTCCAATTGGTGTGTTGGATGCAACATGTTTAAGTTACAGAACTTATGGTTGGAGAGAGCTAAATACACCTTATGAAGTGGATACTTGCACTTTGTTTGGATGGTTGTTATGTATTCACTACTAAAAAACTGTCGAAAAGCGACGGACTGCGTCGCTTTTTTGGTCAAATTCGACGGAAAAGCGACGCAGTCATGTTCGCCGCTTTTTGGGTCGACGCTTTTCACAAAGAGACGGATTGCGTCGCTTTCTGGTTTTATTTTTTAGAATTTTTTTATTGATAAGCGACAGACACCGTTGCTTTTTTTATATTTTCATTTTTTTAATTTTCAAAAAGCGACTCAGTCCGTTGCTTTTCTGAAAATTTAAATTTTAAAAATCCCAGAAAAGTGACGGACTAAAGGACCATGTCCGTTGCTTTTCTAGAAATTATTTTTTTGAAAAACCCATAAAAGCGACGAACTAAAGGACCCTGTCCATCGCTTTTCTGAGTTTATTTGAAAAAAATTATGCAAAAAAGCAACGGACAAAACCACCCTGTCTGTCACTTTTTTCTACATTTTTTTGACAGCAGAAACTGACAGTTTCTACTGCCTACCTGCAAATATAAATCAATTCAATTCAAATTTAATTAGCCCAATCAAACAAAATACAATCTAAACATCCCACCCAAGATATAAAACAAAAAAATTAAATCAATCTTCAAAAATATATAAATCACAATACAAAAACTTATAAAGTCATTCAAAATTTGTTTCAAAATTAAAAAAAGAGTTCATAAACTAAAGCAATAGAAGATAATCAAGGAGTGCAGTCTATATAATCATCATCCTCCTCACTCTCGTCGTCAGTTCCCTCGGCAGGGGACTATGTAGATGTAGGTCGACGAGCGAGGTTCAGCACTTGTTCTTTGATTTGCTGAACTGTCGCACTCATGCTTTCTTGTTCAGCTACTCTTTTTCGCTCAGACTCTTGCAATGCTGCTGTCAGTTTTTCTATCTGTGCCGACATAACAACTATCTGAACACCGTCAATTGCCTCGGCTTGACGTGACGATCCAATACCTTCTAAGCCTGACACGAGTCGTCATAAATCATTTCGAGAGCCTCGACCATAGACTCTATCCTTGTGTGTCCCCCTTACCATTTTTTCTTTCCAAATATGACTGGACAGTTCAGGTGTCATTTGGACCGAACTATCTAGATTCTCATTCACGTACTGGTGATACACACCCTGTATAATAAAAATAAAAATTAGCATCAATATATATATATATATATATATATATATATATTCACTTTTGATATTCATTATTCATATTAATTAAATAACTTACACAAGTTCGTTCAGAGCCCTTTCCTCTACCCACACATCCGGATCTGACTCATTTTTTTTTCTTCACATGAGTCTTCTTGAAAACCTCCGGTACAAGGGAGTGCGCCCCATTTCTTTATCCTATAAATAAAAATGAAATTTATATTATAACAATATTAATCAACTAATTATTTATTTAAAAGTTTGAATTAGAACTTATCATCTCTCTTGTAATTGTTCCAACGCTCTTTGCACCTCCAGTGTGCAATGAGCCACCCTTAAAACTGCCTCTAGCCTTTTTGGCTTGTTCGGACATCGCCTTGAACTTATCTGTGTTTCAATATTGGTACAATTCATCATACACATGAGGCAACATCCAACTCGGACACTGATCAGTATTCCGAGCTTTATTTAGCCAGCTAGACAGTCTCGCGGATGCCCTCCTCTCAAATGTGATCGCAATGACCATATTAAACCTCGGTTCCCAAGTACACATAATATGAAAAAAATGAATAGCGTTAGATAATTAAAAAAAGTAAAGGATACTAAAATTAATAAACTTAACTAAAAAATTATTTACCTTAAATTCATTAAACATCTCCTGACGTATACTGTTTGGGATCTCACTCCAGGAGTGATAAGCATGTGTAAAAAGCCTTCTCACAGAGTCTTTTAAAGTTCGGGCAGCATCCTTTGCAAGATACCACCTACAAAACACATAATAAACATGTTAGTTCATGAATAATATAATAAAGATGCTCAAATAAGTAAAATAAAGTAGCAAATAGATAACAAAACAAACTTACGATGACCCATCCGGCTCAATCATGAATCTGCCAATCCTATCCCTCTGTCTCGGTGCTAGAGCAGACGTCTCATCTGGTGTAGGTGTAGGTGTAGGTGTAGGTGATATACCAGGATGCACATAATGCTGAGTCAATGAAGGTGTACCGGCCACAACATCTGACTGCTCACTACTAGAATCTCTAATCCTCATGGCAGATAGCTGAGGAGATGTACATGTGGGAGATGGAGAGGGAGATGGAGTATGGCCAGCCGATATCCTACCTGCCGATAAGGGTCGTGCTCGACGAATAGCCTATAAAGGTAGGTCCTCATAGCGCCGTGGAAGCAGTGACTGTGAAGTAAAGGAAGCACCGACAGGTCGACGGTAATTAGGATTATATGCCCGAGGATCCGCCGTACCAAATGGAACAACTAATAAATGAGTATCATGAGTAATGTGCTCCGGCGCAGAAGAAAGAAATCCTAGAATATCCTCAGACTCCTAGACTTCTTCTTTTTAATCTTATTAGGCTGGCTCACTCCAAAATGCTGGCGAGATCTATCACCCTCACCCCCCGATGACATCTGTATGAAAATTTACATGGATAATATATAAAAATCATAAATTAAATAAAATTAGTATTAGCAAAATAAATAACTTACATATTAGCTATATAGTCTATGATTCTACTTTTATTCCTCCTCGCTTGTTTCATTTCCATCACTCTCCCATTCTTCCTCATCAGTTGTTTCATTTTCATTGTCATATTCTTCGTCATCAAATAAATCATTTTCCCCATCCTCATTTATTTCTTCCTCAACATTTATCATTATCTCATCATATACTTCTTCTAATATGTGTTGAGGATGTTCTAGTGTGGTTTCCAATTCAACATCAACTTGTTGCCGAACAATTGCAACCTCATTTTGGTACGCCACATCTAAGACATTGTCAATTTCAATTCTTCCTACAGGTTTAGTCTTTATAACAACCCACCAATCAGCTTTGTCTCTACGCAATGGATATGGAGCGTTACACTTGTTTAGCATTATGTTCAATGATGAAAGGATTATAACTTCTGTATTTTTTGGTATGCTTAACTTCAATTATATTATGTTGTTTGTAACACCTCGGACTCGAGAAAATAGAAAATACATCTTTTCAGAATCTAGTCTCAGAACCAACGGAAACACCCACAGACCGTAGGTGGGGTCCCATGGTTCAGTCCCAGACTTAGGAGAATTTCAGAATCTAAAGTTGAGACCTACGGTCGTGGTCCACGGTCCGTTGATGGACCCACGGACCGTGGGTGGGGTCCGTCATTGGGGTCCAAATTTTGATGGTCTCTGATCCCACCCACGGTCAACCAGTACGGTCTGTGGTTGGACCTACGGACCGTAGGTGAGGGTCAGCAGCCAATTGGAGGGAATTGACTGTTGGTTCAACTTCAAACGGTCATATCTTTTAGCACAAAATGAATTAGGTGGCCCATGACCTATCCAATGAAAGATAATTGAATCTTATTTCCAACTCCACCGAGTTTGCTAAAATCCCATCTCGAAGTAAAAAGTGATGCTCGTTTTAGTGAAACCCTGTCGGGCAGAGCTTGACCGACGACCGCTACCTACGGTTGGTAGGTCAATCGACGGTCCGTAGGTTCCTCCGTGGATGGCCTTCGTCAGCTTTTAAGTTAGGGTCATTTAGGTGTTTTTTTCTATGCATTGGGGCCCTTAAACTACGTCGTATAATGCCTAAACTACGTCGTTTTACTCAGTCTAAGCCTAATAACTTAGTCAGACTTACCCAGAACCTTTATTCACCAAAAATCATCCAAACTTGGAGCAAAAAGAAGAGGAAAAGTCGACCAAACCTCCCAAGAACAAGCAGCAGTGTTCTTCAAAGTTTCAGCCCCTAAATCGAAGGATTTCTCTGTAGATTTCATCACCAGGTATGTGGAATTTCACTAGTGGGTTCTTTTCATCCACTAGGTCCCTAGCACTCAGTCAGATTCTGGATTCTCTATATCTTGTTTAGACCTAGGGTTTCTAAAACCTTGGATAATTGTTGTGATTTAGCCGTTGTAGTATTCGTAATCGAATTATCATGTTTTCTTGGAAAGTTTACTTAGTTCCTTGTATGAAACTCAGAACCCTAGTTGTGTAGATTCTCGTTGTTCATGAATTGCACATGCTAGGTCAGTTAAACAAATAATCATGCTCCAGTTTCGAATGTTACATTATCAGTATATAAATGTTGCATTCTCAGATTTGCATGTCAGTAATTGAGCTATTCAGTATGTCAGTATTTTCCAGTTACATTTCAGTCATATACTTATTCAGTTGGGAGTAGACTTAACACCGAGTTGGATTAGGATTTAGCGTACCCTTATAGTCCCAGAACTACGTGCCCCCATAGGATTATAAGTCCCCTCTGTAGGCATCAGATTTAGTGATCACGACAGTCATGCCTTTATACCCCTGACAAGGTATATTGGGTCCTCTCAATGGGGCGTATACATCGAACTCCACGTTTAGCTCACGTGGTTTTATGTAGGTTAATAGTATCTCCCACAGTCACACTCTAGTGCATTTGACCAGGTTTTTAGTTTATACGTCAGTATTCAATTTCAGTGTGTTATGTTCATGATTAGTACTTGGTCATTGTATTTAGCTCAGTTTTCAGTTATATTCAGCATTTATCTTCTATTCAGATTATATTATTGTTCAGCTATATTTTGTTTAGTTATTATCTATATCCTGCATGCTCAGTACATTTCAAGTACTGACGCATACTCTACGCTACATCCTTTCATGATGTAGGTTCAGGTACTCAGCATCCAGATCGCGCTTAGATCGATTCTCGGTCCGCACTCAGCAGCTTTAGTGGTGAGTCCTCATATTCCGAGGACAATAGATATGCTTTTATTTAGTCTTTACTTTTCGTTTCAGTTTTGTTAGAGTTAGCTGGGGGGGAATGTCCCAGCAACTCAACTCAGTTAGATGCTTTCCAAACATAGTATTAGAATCAGCTTGACTTGTTGAGTTTGATCTTTCAGTTGTTATTAAACTCTTAGTACATTTCATATATTCAGACTAGTTGAGTATTCCCTATTTTTAGTTAACCACTGTTTTAGCTTCCGTATAGTTCTTGTTTATTTAGTTATCTTTCAGTATGCTTATGATATGCCAGACATAGGGTTAGCTTGGGGTCACTCGTGATCCTAGGTCCCGTGTTACGTCAACAGGGTAGCCTCGGGGCGTGACATTGTTGGTCCACTTTTGTGCCTTTATGTGATGGGTCAAACCACTTACACCGAAATAATACGATCTTCTTTTTAGGCCAACATGAATACCGTACTTCAATAATCTCATGAATGACACCATAATATTCAATAGTTTGGCCAGCACCATCAACATCACCTTGTATGCAGACACCGCTATTATTTGTTTTCTTATTCCTAGAAACTTCTTCAGTTTGAAACTTAAAACCATTGACACAATACGTATTCATTGTCTGAATTTGAGGTTCAGGTCCAAGTGCAACTTCTCTCACTAATTGTAAATGTTCGACATTTGAGCATTCATCGTAAACCTATATATTGTTATTTAAAATTATATAATTTAGTATAACATGAATACATTATTAAATACTTATTGATTTAATGTAAGCTTGCATACTTACATATTTTGTTAGCCATTTGGAAAATTCCGTATAGATGGCTTCTAATTAATTAACTTCAAATTAAGTCCAAGTTCTAATTAAGTTTAATTATTAAGTTCTAATTAATTAAGGTCATCAAGAATTAGTTATATTCAAGTTCAAGTTCAAGTTATAAATTCAAGTTCATATAAAAGTTATTAGTTATATATAAACTTCAAATCCAATAATTAGTTATATTCAAGTTCTAAGTTCAATTAGTTCAAGTTCTAATTAAATTCAATAGTTCATATCCAATTTCTAAAATTAGTTATATATAAACTTCTAATCCAAGAATTGATTAGTTATATTCAAGTTCCAAGTTCAAGTTCAAGTTCAAATTACAAATTCATATCTAAACTATAAAATTAGTTATATATAAACTTCTAATCCAACAATTAGTTATAGATATTCAAGTTTTAATTAAAAAAAAAAAACCTCATCAATCAATATATATTCATGACATTCAAACATTCATCAATATATATTCATGACATTCAAACATTCATCATATACTCATAACAGTTCAATTACTAATTTCTATCTTCAAATTAACACTTTACTAACTAACAATCAGTCAAATAAAAAAAAAATCTCAATTCAACCTCAAATTACATATTCTCAAGTTTAAACTAGTCCTAAAATCAAAAAATCCTAATTCATTCACTAACTAACAATGCCCAATTTTAAAAAAACCCTAAAATCAAAAATCTTCAATTCTCTATACCTAACTAACAATAGTCAAATCAAATTAACAATTGAATAACACAACCCAACAAACTAAAACAATAATATACTAACAAACAATCAATTATAATCACTAGAATTGAAAAAAAAAAAACTAAAATTAAACACTAACCTTAACAAATTAGGAGAGGCAGCGATGGGTATCACTGCAGCGACGAGCGGTGACGGGCGGCGACGGGGAAGGGCAGCGACGGCAGCGGTGGAGGTGGCAACCGGTGGAGGAAGATCGATAGAGAGAAGGGAGAGAATCAGAGTGAAGAGAGAAGAGAGAAGAGAGAGAGAGAGACAAAAATAAGAAAATCCCGATCTGTCTTTCAGATATTTAATAAAAAGCGACGCACAACGTCTCTATATCCGTCGCTTTTAAAAAAAATAGTTGACCAACATTTTGACCAAAAAGCGACGGACTAAGAGACACTGTCCGTCGCTTTTTAAAAATAATTGACCATATATTTTGACCAAGAAGCGACGGCCTTAAAGATGTCGTCCGTCGCTTTTATAAAAAAATAATTAATAAAATAAAATAAATTAAAAGCGACGGATAGCGTGGTTATTATTTAATTTATATATAATTATTTTTAATAAAAGCGACGGACGGCGTCGCTATATATATTAAATAAATAATTATTAATTTTTTTTTTATATATATATATATTTGGTGCAAAAATCCGTGAAATAAAGCAACTGACTAAGAAATGCCGTCCGTCGCTTTTTGTAAAATAATTTAAAAAATAATTATTTTTAGGCTTAACGCATAAGCAGACACTTGAACTTGTACGCTTTTTCCATTTAGACACCTTAATAAGACCATCTTCCTATTGAACACCTAATGTATACTCAAAGTGTGTCTATCAGACACTTCATGGGCATTACCCGAAAAATATAAGTTGCGTGACTTTCAAACACTATAACATGAAAAAAGAGTGAATCATAATGCGACATGTGGCAAATTAAGAAAAATATCTTTTACAATTTTTTTTGTCAGACCCAGCAACCCCCTCCGCATCATTTTCTTTGAAGCCCCTCCTCACTGCCAACTTAAATTCCACCATTAATACTTTTATGAACTCTCTATTTGTTCTTTTTATTTTTATTGTATAAATATTTCATAATCTCTACTCTCCTTTCCTCCCAAACAATATTCACTAACTTGCATAGCTCAATCCTTTCTTGCCCCTTAAATTTATCAATTTTTTCCATAATTCTACCATTAACAACATCTTCTCTTCTTCTTGCTCTCTATTTTATCATAAACAAATATGATCAAAACTTGAAATTACCAAGAAATCAAATAGGTACAACTCCGTATTTAGTTATTTTTAGCGACTTTGTTCATGGGTTTTGCTTAATCATGTAAAAAAAATTAATTCAACCATGGAGATTAATGTTGCTTTAATTATACCATTTTAATTTAACTTTTTTTTACTGGATTTAACAAAGAAAGTGAAGGAAGAGGACATTTTCAAGAGGTGAATGAGAGGTGATTATGACAGTGTTGGGGGCAATGGAGGAGAAGCGTTAAGAGGAGAAAAAATAGGGATGAAGAGAGATATTAGAGACCTCTCCCGCGCTTTTAATGAGTGCACTACATTCACTATGCCAGATCAGCAATATGTCTAATAGACACACTTTGAATATACATTAGGTGTTTAATAGGAAGAAGTCCTTCCTAAGGTGTCTAAACGGAAAAAGCGTGCAAGTTCAAGGGGATGCTTATGTGTTAAGCCTTATTTTTATTAAAAAGCGACGGATAGTGTGGCAAATGGCGTCGCTTTTTGGAGCAACGCCGTCCGTCGCTTTTCTGTCCGTCGTTTTTTAGCAGTTTTTTAGTAGTGATTGTTACATAATGTATTGTATTATATTGTATTATTTTAAAGAATACAATGTTTGGATAGACTGTATCGTTCTCTGTTGTTACATTAGGTCACATATCCATAAATTGAGCTACTATGAAAAGGTAGGGTAAAAGATGAAATATAATTATTAAATAATAAATAAAGATAAATGAGAAGAAAATATTAAGGTAACCATGCGATCACACCAAATTGGTCATTACATAAAATGGGTCTTTTCGTTATTATATAATGATGGATTTAAATGACATGATACAATAGAATTTAAGTAACAATCAAAACAAACATTGTTTTTAAACTAACAATACAATAGAATACAACGGGTAACAACCATCCAAACAAGGTGTTAGAGATGGATGAATATTATTGGTGTGTTCAGTATGGAGGAAAACATTTTCCAGAAAATATTTTTTCAATTTTCGCATGTTTGGTTGGCTTAAATGTTTGGAAAATATTTTTTCCAAATCAACTCATTTTCCTCAAATTTAAGGAAAATGACTTCCCTTCCAAAATTAAGGAAAACATTTTCGAAAACTCTATTTCATCCTTTAATTTTTTTTCTTACCCTACCCATAACCCGGACCCGACCCTCCCCAAATTTAAAAAAAAATCATTTTTACGCCATCCCCACCCCACCACCCCCACCCACGCCACCCCATAAAAAAAAAACTAAAATTGTTTTTGAAAAAAATTTCATACTTTAAAAAAATTTCATACTTTAAAAAAATTTCATTTTTTATGCCACCCCCTCCCCCCCATCAATTTTTTTAAAAAAATAAAATATTGTTTTTGAGAAAAAATTTCCTGGGTCGAAAGTCTAGATCAGGTCCTGGGTCAGATCTCAGGGTCGGATTTTGAAACGGTCATCGGGGTCTTGTCCTAGTTTAGGTTTTGGGATCGGGTCCTAGATCAATTATGAGGGTTGATTTTCGAATTAAAAATTATTTTCCTGAAAAGTACTTTTTAGTCTCAAGCCAAAAATAAAAGATATTTTCTGAAAAATATTTTTCATTCACTAACCAAACATTAAAAAATATTTTCAACCATACATGAGAAAATAATTTAGAAATTCATTTGTTTTCCAAGAAAACATTTTCTAGAAAAACATTTTTTTATAAAAACAGTTTCCTCCGTATCAAACACATCCTAAGTGGAAGAAGGCCTTTTGTCAAAGTTATTATGACATAGTTGAATGAGAGTTTTTGGTGTGATCTTTTCAGAATGCAATGTACCCCACAACTTAACTTCAAAATAAAGAAAAGTTGGGAATTTTTTTTTGACAAACTCGCTAACCAGTAAGCGAGATGTAATTTATTTTTTTTAAAAAAAATAATTAAAAAGTGTAACTCGCTTAGCAAGAAGCTACTTTATTGAATTCTTTTTCTATTTTTTTGACAAACTCCGCTGCTTGGGCAGCAAGAATTATAAAAAATAAAAATAAAAAATCGCAAAACTTATCTCACTGATTGTGAAAGCGAGATGACTATGCATTTTACGCTGTTAACGGCAGTTAATTCAGAAACATATCTCGCCGCACAAGGAGCAAAGTTTCCCTTTTGGTTAAATTAAAAACTGAGTGACCCTTCATACATTTTGAAGGAAAAAAGTGAATTTTGGCTCCGAACTCGGTAAATGAAAGGTTTGGAGAAGTGAGAAGAGAAAAGGAGAAGTTATAATGGTGTGGGATCCACAACATGTGTTTTTATCAATTAAAAAAATCCCTCACACAACTATGACATGATATGCCTCACCCACCATAAATTTTTTCAGGGGTTCCTTTCAGCATAATTTACGACAGATATATTCTTTACTTCGCAAGCACCTGGCAAACATCTCTGCCGAACAACCCAAAAAAACTTGAGACTTCCACTGCTAAAAAAAACTATTGAAAGCAGCAGGGCAACACAAACAAACTACAAAATCCTTCATTCAGCCCAAGCGGATATTTCATTCTCCAGCAACAATTTGTTTGAAATCTATATCTAATAAGGCAGATGGAGCAGGTCACTTAGAAAATTACAAACACTTGATACTCTGGAAATTGTTTGATCATGCAACACTCCTGGAACTCATTCTTCCATAGCATCTCCACCTTCAATCACCTCTACCATCTCTCTCAATGGTATAATCTTTGTAAGAAGAACTTCTGTAAGCACAATTCAACCAACCACATTAGTAAAGTCCAGGCTAAATGCTAAGCATTTTTCAGACACTAACTTATATATTTTAACAAGGTATTCCTCATTTATAATATTGGGTGCTGACAAGTATGAGAATACTAACCAGTCTTTTTAGGGAATGAGTAACCCTTCTGTGGGTAGGTCCGGGGATTAGGCGACATATGATTCCTTAAGTACTCCGTGTGACCCTAACAAATCAGTATAGGAGTTGAAATACTAGCAAAATAGAGAACATGGATTCATGTATAACAAGATGAAAAACTTGTCATTGATTACTAAAAGGAGATTAAACCTTTGTTATCACACAGATATCAACATTGCTTCCACTACCAAGATCATTGAACACCCCAGACAATATGGCCTCCGCTACTAGCTTTATCCCTTCATCTTTCTGCACCAAAATTCCATCTCAACATTTTGATAATTTACAATGTAAAATAGAGGCCAGATTCAGTGGACTAAACATAGCCTCAAAAAATGAACTTACACTTAACCCTTCCCGGTATTTTGACTCAAAGATAGCCATAGCTGCAAGGGAACCAGAGCCCATTGTAGCATATGGCAGAGTATCAGTTGATCCATGTGGATAAATCTGAGAAGAGGCAATTAAACAACAATATTTCAGGATTTTAACAATGGAAAAAATAAGAATATACCAAGTTGAATCAAACACAAGACCACTCACAGTATGCAGATGTGGCCCTGAGACATCAACCCCACCAAGGACCAAAGCAGCTGAGACGTGCCCCTGGTAGCTGGTTAAGAGAGCATAGTTAAGCTTCTGTGTTAGCAATTTAATTGCACGGAAAGATGTAATTCAACATTAAAATATATGTTTCACCTGAAAAGATGAGACTTCAAAAGAGAGAGAGCTGTCACAACCCTGGATTCACGACCAGTGTGATACCTGTGAAGCTTCAGTTGGGAACTGACCATGTCTACAAAATAGCAGTTGCTACTTAAGGTGAGAGAGACAGAGTAGGATTTGAAACTTGAAAGAGATGTTATTATTGATAACGGAATTACATGAATATCAAACTCAAATTACCAGTTACTGCCTCAGTATCAGCAGCTGTTCCTGCTCCACAGCAATATATGTTAGGGGCCATGTAATGAATCTTCTCACAGTTCTTATCAGCAACAATCGGTCCTTCAGTGGCTCGTGTGTCTGCTCCAAGAATGACGCCATCCTGGAATACAAGAGATATTCTTAAGCTGTTACATAAGAATCAATTGCAAAGTCTGCTGGTAAAACATGCACCAATCACTCTTAAAGGCCACATTTTCCTCACAAAAGATTTAAAGATGTATATTAAACATAGCTTCCTGAGTCTGCTGATCCCTTGTGCAACATCCCATAGATAATCAATCACAGACATTCATTAAAGCTACATCACCCTTAAACTAAAAAAGAGAAAAGAAGATGCAGGTGTATCTAAGATACTGTGAAGAGGAGAAAAAGAACGAACACCATGTAAGAATGGAAAAGATATTTTGACAAGTAGCATTCAGCAATGCAGTTAGCTATGTATATGGTTCTTAATTTCTTTATGGAAGATAGCCTCAAGCTAATAGCTAATGCTTCTATCACTAAAGACTGAGGGTGGTGGCTTTGTTGTGGTTGTAATTGCAAAGTGATGCTACTACTTTTGGAGGATTCTTGTTCCTATGGCTGAGAAGTCAAACCACACCCTTCTTTACTCACCTCTTAATCTGTAAAAGCACAGTTCCCTTGATGAGAGGTAAGCTCTAGAATTGGTGGACAGTCCAATCCTTTCTTTTCTTGAAGTTTAGCATGGAGGGGAGCTACTTCTGCCGCAAATTCATACTAAACTCAACACTTGGCAGGGAGATTTAGGAGGTCTTTGCAAGTATATCTATCGTATTGATGAAACGAGTTTCATCGTATTTTTTGTCGAGCTACTCAAAATATTCCAATTGGAAAAAAATAATTAAAAAACAGAGTTTTTTGATGACCAGTAGAACAAAGTTACAGACATTAGCTACAAACATGCTTGACACTTGATAGCTCTGCTTTCCATAACATCCATGCCATGGCCAGATATTAACAACAAACCCCATATCTGAGTTGTTTCTTTTTCTTATTTTTTTTGAGAAGGCAACATTTTGTATATATTTTTTATCAAAATAGCACTTAGGTTGTGCTGAAACCATAGTTACAAGTGAAAAAGAAGAAAACTGCTCCAGAAACATTAACAAAAACTATGGTGTCTATAGTTGAAACAATATCTTCTAGGTATTTCTGGTGAGATCAAAAACAGAAAAGTCCAAAGCAATTTAACTTAATCCTCTGAACTGAACTGCTAGCGTCTTCTAAACATCTGAAATTTCTCTCTTTCTAGATTGTCCACCAAATGCAAGTTGGGACAATCCACCATCTATCTATGTATGTCAATCCTACACCTGCTTCTTCCCAGCTGAGCAAGACCTCAGTAATCTTCATTGGCATTGTCCAAACAATACCTCTAAGACTAATGAAGATCTCCCATAGCATGTCTGCGATCCTACAGTTTAGAAATAAAAGAGCTGACTGTCTCAGCTTCTTCATTACACATGTAGCACTTTGAGCAAAGGTTGATTTTTCTCTTTCTAAGGTTTACATGAGTCAGCACCACTTCCATGGCTAACAACCAAACCAACTAAAAATGCTACCTTGTAGGGTGTTTTAACTTTCCAGATGTTCTTCCATGGCCCGTTGGTCACTTGCTGCATGTCTCTGCTAAGAAGCTTGAGCAAAACTCTGAAACTTCCGCTACCGTGTACTCGCCACCAAAGTCTATCATATCTCTCCTGTGTACCTTCTAATTCTTCCTGTGTTCTATACAACTCTACTAATGTATCCACTTCCCAATCATTTAGATTTCTTCTGAATGTACACAACTCTACTAATGTATCCACTTCCCAATCATTTAGATTTCTTCTGAATGTACACAACTCTACTAATGCTCTATCTACAGTTTTCTCTTGCTGTAGATCCAGGGAATAAATGTTTGGAAAGAGATCCTTTAGACAATAATTGGCAAGCCATTTGTCCCTCCAAAAAGATGTATTGCAGCCATTAAATACCCTGATAGTGGTGTGAGCCTTCATCTGAGGCCAAACTGTTCTTATGGATCTCCATAAGGTGAATTTACTTCATTGTTATCCACTTGTTATCTGGACCATATTTAGCTCTTATTATTAGTATGGCCCAATTTTTTTTAAAATCTACAGCAGCCTCCACCTCCAACCTTTGATGAAAAAAGAAAAACTCTCCTTACTTTTTGTTTTTCCCCGATAGAACAAACTAATTTCTCTATTTTACCTTCCATGTCACATTTTACATAGGTGTTGGCAATTGGATAAGCTGAGGATCTACCTTCCAAAGAAAAAATCCTCTCTACCACCAAACATCACTTTTCATATATTGTGAATCTTTGCAATTAATTAGGTTGAAATATCCACGAGGGTGGGAGTGAAGATGAGGTGCATTGGAGGGTGGGGAGGACAAAATCAATGAGGAATGCCACTTGTAGAACTTGTTATCCCTACTTCCACTAGAGAAGTTATTTTCCTCATTTTTTAAGGTTCTTGTTTTCCTAGAAAAAATGTTTTCCAAAAATTTTGACCAACCGAACATGAGAAAATTGAAAAACATCTTTTTCCATACCGAGCACACCCTGAATTGTACTTTTTATCAACTGATATAGGTTAACTGTCTTGGCATGGATATACATAAATCTGCTAATGAAGGTTGGGAAGATCAATAATAATGAATGGTCAAATTCATGGTTCCATTCAGTTGCAAAAACAAAATCCTAGTTTCAGAATCATGGTTCTATTCATCCCACAAATAACTTGGTGAGAGTTTGTCAAACATTCCCTTCAAAGGACTCCAAGGGCAAATATAGGCAGAGTTCTCTCGTATTTATATATCAAACTCAGTAGGGCATTATGAACTCCATACTTCAAAGCAAAATGAATTAAGGGAAGGGGAAGGAAAGACGAGAAGAAATCCTAAGTCACAAATCCAATATTTTCTTGGTGTACTAAGCAACTTTATTACTTCATCTCTTCTCTTCTTTGTGTCCCTCAAAACAAGGGTGTAGGTATTAAATGAAAGACGATACCTTCCAGTAGTAGCCAGCATTTTGAATCCTTTAGAACGATTGGCACACAAAACTCCCCATGCCTAAAATAAAACTCTCTTTTTTCTCTTTCTTTCTCTTTTTACTCCAAATTGTCAAAGGATCTCCAAAAAAGACAAGTTTTTGATGGTAAGGCAAAGTTGTTTTTCTTGCACAGTTTCCTCACAGAAAAATCCTTTTAACATATGCTACCAACAGCCAAACATTTCGATACCAGTAGCAGAATATTCAGGCTAGATACAACCAATGAAATCTATTTCAGCACATACTATCTAATGCATATGAAGGTTTCTATCTTAAGAAACTTCTAAAGCAATGAAATAAGTCTCTCCTGTAATTTGCAAAACCATAGAAATCTGGTCCAAACAAATGAAAGCAAACAACTAGTTAGAGAGTCAGTGACCATTCTACTCAAATGCCTTAGGCCTGAAATGATATCTTTCCCAACTAAATGAAGAGATCCTGAAATGCTCTCCATGTTGTACTGCAAAGCAAATGACCCAAACCAAATGTCTTTTTCTCCCTTAAATCAAAAAACAATTCTGCAAAATTTTTTTGCATCTCGATGAAAATACAGTAGGCAAATGCTAACGCCCTGTGCCTATAACACGACTGATTTTCCTTTTTTTCAGTCCTGCATTTAAGGTTTGGAGCAGTTTGCCTGTACCTGGAACATTCCGCCACTTGCAATCCCCACCACTATAGATACCAAATAACTTTAGATATACTGCAAGAGATCACCTACCGTTCGTTTTCAATGCTTGTTTTAATTCAACAAAACAGACAATGCGAATCCCGTTTTTAGCTTCCATGTATAAGGGTTTAGCTCAACGGTATCCAGTGATACGACAAACGCAGTTAAGACCCAAAATTGAAAAAAAAAAAAAAAAAAAAAAAAAGGGAAAAAAAG